>JBDJHY010216796.1:0-11289 GCA_039654485.1 Withania somnifera | reverse complement strand
GATGTACGCACGATATAGGATTCAAAAGAAAGAGTTATTTTCCTATATGTCACTATAGCCTCCAGAAGATAAGCCACAGACATCTCCACGCCGATCCGCAAGACTCTACTAGACATTTATTCACTGAACTGACAAACCTAGGGCTCTACTAACAATTAATCATGACCCAAATTCTCAGATCATGATGGCACCAACTATACAATTAGTAGGAGAACCAACCTTATTGTCCAAAGCCGAAGTGGAGGATTACTATAACAAAAGCAGAGATCACAAGTATAATAAATAAATATAAAGGAAAGTAAAAATACTCAATGTAGCGGAATTACAATAAATGGACAATACCCAAAATTGGTAGTCAGTGTAATACAAAACCTCTAAGTACAGAATATAAAATAAAAGTCTAATATTGAGGTATCTCTAAAAGAATAAGGAGATCAGCACAATACTAAAAAGAAGCAGGACAAAGCTAGATGCCAAGATCACCCTGAATCTTGGAAAAAGCAAAAGTATCAGCATGCACAGTAGTCTGTGAATCATATTCAGGAACCTGCACTCGGATCTGCACATGAACAAATGTACTATGAGTAGAAGTTGCCGAATCAACCTATACCCAGTCGGCTTCGAGGGCCCACTAGGCATAAAATAATAATAAAAGCAGTAATTAATGGAAGACAATAAATAGGGTCATAAAAGGAAACAGTAAATCATGGAAGCTAGGTACTCAGATAGGAATCAAGTAACAAGTAGAAAATGTCATCGCTAGCTAATCACATAACAGGATTTCAGGCAATGAAGGAAGACGTACTCGAAGTCCTTGTAGAAATATATGTGAACAATGGGAACAAAAAAATCAGGAGTCAAATAGAAGATACGAAGAGAGTATGAATAGTACACGGGTAACCTCAAATAAGATAGAAAAGACTAATAAGGTGACACAACGCACCATAACCCACGTAATCAAAACTATCTAATAATTAGTAGTATTAATGGAACAGTAATGAAATAAACATATAAACACTGTGAAGCCCTCCATAAAGAAGTCAGTGTACATAGTAAACACGCTCACCCGTTGGCCTCCCATACGACCAGGGGTACACCAAAGAAAACAAGTGCAGAAAAGTAAATACACACCATGAAATAACTACTCCCGTGGACATTTCTCCTCCGGTACTCATAGGCCCAGAAGGAAAAATCCATGGAAGGCTACCATAAGTGTTCTCGGTATAGCCCTAGTCCACCCAATACCCCTCTCCGTATCAACATAGAATAGAGGCAAGTTCCATGGAGGTATGCCTACCATGTACAAACTCTAACGTCATCAGAATCTCATATCCCACACCATAAGCCTCACAAGTATCAAATTTTGCATTCAATGCCTCATAAAAATAGTATCATCAAGTCGTACTAGGCAAGTCATGGCACCCAATGCCTCAATATAGTGGTAACACCAATATCCTCAATTGAACAAGTACCATCAAAGTATCCAAGCCAATAAGTATGATAAGTGTGGAAAAGTTGTACTCTTTATTGTATGATAACGGACTCAAGAGTCAGCGGTTTTACTCATTGCTGAAAATAGTCAGACTCAAGTCCCATCATTAATTAGTCATCCTGGTCTAAAACAAGTAGAAATAGTAGTATTGGGTTCTCGGTACATCACCGAGTCTAAACTAGTTAAAAGGTCCTCTAAAAGCAGAGTCTAAAGTTGTTAAAAGGTCCTTTAACTTAAATTTATACTAGAATATTCCAAGTTATTAGTTTATGATCCTATTTGTTATTGTTACAAAAATCAATTTCTAGCATTCACAGCTCAGCAATCATGTGGTGATACTGGCCCAGCCCCAATACACTCTCAATGGAGCCTATGGCCCAACCTTTTCTATAATGCATGCACAGCGTATAAGCAAGTATATAGTTATACATGAAATGACAAACCACCTCTAGCCCTACATAGGTATCACAAGACAAATCCTAAGTTAAAAGCACCATAATAATCTAGATGCCAAAAGAGGTAGAAATCAGGAAAGGATGAAAGAACGGTCCAAGGTTACTGTAACCACCTAGATACCCAAACCATGGATGTTATTTAATAAAATTATTAGAGCTATAAACCCAGAGATATCCCCATGAAGCCTACCTATCATTCGACAATAAAGCATTGCAAACTCATATATGTTACTCCGACTAGTATCAAAATGAACTACATATTCTCAGAAACTTGAAAAATGATATTCCATATACCAATACGATTCTAATGATAGAAGTTATGATAAGTTTCAGAATGGGTCAAAAATTGGCCTACAGGGCCCGCTCATTGAAATTGAAAACAAGCTTTGCCATGGAGTCCCTAGCAATACTAGGAACTCGTACTTAAAAATGAGCATAATTCAAGCAAGGAAGGGCTTCAAATCATCCTGGAGTGAATTTGAATAGAAGGGGAAAAGATTCATGCTTTATGGATTTAAACGGAGTAATTCAATAGAGGAATAATAAATACAGGCTAGAATAATAACCTGAACAAGAATTACTATATTAAACTTGGATATAACAAGAATTCATGAGTTTTCTTAGTTTGGTCAACAATGGAGAAACCCAATTTGATGAAATTATTGAGGAAGAAGACATACAGATAGCGGGGAAGGATGAGGGAAACCTTTGGGGACTTTTCCCACATCACTTGAAGAGTTTTCCACAAAGTTTTTCCACAGGAATTGAGAGAAAAGATGAATAAATAATTTTTTGAACAGAAAGAACTGAAGGGTGTGTAGTTATTTATAATCTTTGCAATTTCCTCTATCTCATAGACTTCCCTCATTAGGGCATTCCATATCCCGCTGGGGCAACACTAATGTTATTGTGGCGACCTCACAGGTGCGATCCTACCCCTCGCTACAGCAGTCTATGCCTGCACCAGCAAACAGCGATTTCTAAATTTTCAACAAGGGGTTTGAAAATGAAACAGAGTCAAATTTTGGCAAACCAATTATGTATCTTGTATGAAAAACACATTTTAGACTCAACAAAATCGACGAAAAGGACATCAAAGATTGTTTAAGCTCTAACAAGTAATTTGAGATATTTCTTAATCGAGCCGCCAAGGATCCATCTACTAGTCCCAGCAAGTAATAAATGACTTGGATAGCTACTGAAAAGCTTTAGAATGTAAAAATTCTCATATTTCTCATAAAATACCATGGGATGATTACACCAAACTCTCTATATGGCATCTCGAATCAAGTCCAAAGTCTGAGGCAAGATCTCAATACTACTGAATCAACTGATTGGTGATCTACAATGCCTTCCATATAAGGCCTCAAATGGTGCCATATGGTTGTTGGAATGGTAGTTGTTGTTATAAGAAAACTCTTCCAAATCCAAGTGTTGATCCCAGCTACCCCAGAAATAGAAAACACAAGACTGAAACATATCTTGGAGTACCAGAATAGTCTTCTCTGACTTTTTATCTATTTGTAGGTGAAAAGTCATACTCAGCGCTACCTCTGTACCCATGTCTCACTTCATTGTCCTCTATAAATGTGAAGTAAACTACATACTCGGTCTGATATGATCAAAACTCAAACCCATTTAGTTGGAGAATTTCCCTAACATACAAGGTTGCAAGTCTCTCGGCACTCTAAGAAGATAAAGTTGGTAAAAAGTAAGTAGACTTGGTCAATCAGTCCATGGTGACCCATATGCAATCATGACCTCTTAAAGTACTATGGAGTCCATAAAAAATCCATAGTAATCCTCTACCATTTCCATTCTGGGAGGGGAAGTCATTGTAACACACCATCTGGTCTATGATTCTCGAACTTCACCTACTTGAAGTTTAATCACAGAGAAACTGAACTGGTAACATCAGATCTTAGATGCCGCCGCCAATAGTGCTATCTCAAAACCCTGTACATCTTCGTAACGCCCATATGTATGGATCACCTAGTATAATGATCCTCGTAGAGAATGGTCTGAATCAAATCCTCCACCCTGTGAAAAAAAATATGGCTTCCCATCCAGAATACACCATCAGAGTCTAAGGCTGCAATGCTTTGAACACCCCTCAGAACCAACTCTCGAGGAAAAAATAAGGACCTATCCATGTACTATCATTGTAGATGTGATCAAACAGAGTGGGTATAGCCTCAACATGTGAAAGGAATCTGCTCAAATATAATATGCCCAATCAGAAAGATGGTTATCCAAGGACTTAAAGTCCAAGGCTAACGACTCTCAGACGCTAAAATAGAAGCCAAACTACCCGTACTAAAAGCCTACCCACTTAAGGCATCTCTAACCACATTCTCTTTACCTGGATTGTATAGAATATTGATGTCATAGTCTATCAGGATTTTGATCCATCTCATTTGGTTAAGGTTGAGCTCCCTCTATATCAACATATATTGTAGGTTGCGATGATTGGTAAAAATCTCACAATATACTCTGTAGAGATAATGTCTCCAAATCTTGAGCGCAAAGACCTCCGCCGCCAACTAGAAATTATGGGTGGGGTAGTTGCACTCATGAACCTTTAACTTATATGAAGCATACACAATGACTCTACCCTTTTGGATTAGTACATATCCGAACCAATGCCGACGATTGAACCTCAGTTGGAAGTGAAGATCCTGGTGGAGAACTAAAAATATCCTTGAGTCTCATAAAACTAGCCTCACAATCCTCAGACCACTAAAACGGAACATATTTATGAGTCAATCTAGTCATAGGAGCTACTATAGATGAAAACCCCTGCATGAATCATCTGTAATAGCCATCTAACCCAACAAAACTATGAACTTCAGAGGGAGTAGTGGGTCAAGGCCAATCATTAACGAATGAAACCTTCGCTAGATCTACATTAATACCAATTGGAGATACAATATGCCCTAATAACGCGATACAATCCAACCAAAAATCATGCTTTGAGAACTTTGTGTAAATCTTATCAATCATCAAAGTATGGAGTATAACTCTCAAATGCTCTTTGTGCTTCTCCCGACTCAAACAATAAATCGGGATATCATTAATAAATACAAGCACCAAGGAATTAAGATATGGTTTGAAAACTCTTGTTATAAGATCCATAAATTTGTCTGGGGCATTAGACATCCCATATGACTTAACCAGGAACTCATAGTGTCCATACTGGGTCTGAAAAAAAGTCTTCGGAATATCCCCAACATGAACCCTCAACTATTGGTAACCGACCTCAAGTCAATGGTTGAGAACACCGCAACACTCTGTAGCTAATCAAAAAGGTTATCAACTGCAAAAAAGGATACTTGTTCTTAATAGTAACCTTATTCAACTATCTATAGTCAATACACATAAGCATAGTCCTATCTTTATTTTCCATAAATAGCATTGGAGCACTGCATAGTGAAACACTAGAGCGGATAAAGCCTCTGGAAACCAGATCTTAATATTGAACACTGAGATCCTAGAGCTCTGATTGAGCCATGCAATAAGGTGCAATTGAAAAAGGCCTAGTGCCCAGCTCAACCTTTATAGCAGAATCGACAATATGCTCGGGTAGGAGGCCATGCAACTCATTTGGGAAAACATCAAGAAAATCTCTAATAATGGGCACAGACTCAAAGAAAGGAGGATCGACACTCACGTCATGGATATAGGCTAAGTAAGTTATACAACCCCGAAAAATCTACAAGCCTACATACTAGATACCATTGGCACGAGGGAGCGGCTATTGGAACCCTGCCATACCACATAGGGCACACATGGAATAGATAAGGTCCTGATTTTGGAAGAACAATTCATGACTGCATGGTGAGGAGATAAACAATCCATGACCAAAATCATATCAAAATCAACCATGTACTGAGACACAAGATCAGCCCGATTGTGCAACCCCGTATAGTAAAAACACAAGCTTGAGAAGTTTAATACACTACTATAGGCTCACCTACAGGAGTAGCCACACTGACGGGCATAAGAAAGGATCACATGTAATACCCAAACGAGGCATAAATTACACAAAAATATAAAATCTTGTAGACCAGGGTCAAACAATGCTAAGCTAACAAACAAATAAAGTACCCATAACTACTGTGTCAAAAGCCTCTACTTAGGCTCTATCAATGACATAAAACTGATGGTGCCCTATCGATCTCCTTTTTTGCTCCCTTTTTCCCCTAAGGACCCTACCATGACCACCCCGGGTTGGTGCCTAACCATGTCTAGCCAGTGGCAACATTATTTGTAGAGGGTCGATGGCTTGTGCTGCTGGATAATTAGCCCAATTCCATGGGCAATCTCTGACTTAGTGATCCATCTCACCACACTAAAAGTAACCATAATACCTACCTTGATCAGAACATCAACGTAACTACCCCAGCCACCACGACCCTAAACAGCAGTAAATGTACCTATAGCGGGTTGGCTACTCCGATCACCACTTAATGATGGAAAGAAGGCCTGAACTAATCTACTAGGTTATCCCTAGTACCGCTATTAAAGATGCTACTACTGATGTGCATGTCTGTCATACCATCACCTAGAAGATTGAGACCTACTAAAATTTCCTTGGCAACGCTGCCTCTTATCACCGCCCCCTTGGGCCAAGCAATGGCAGCTCTCTATGTTACGGGCGTGATCAACCACTGATAACAATAGACTGCCCTGAGAAAGTAATAACTCAACATCTTCCCGTAACTATGGTCTCAATCAAGTTTAAAGAGGAAAACCCGCTCAATCTCTACCGGCATAATAGCAGCTCGATACCTCAAAAACTACATAAATCAAGTATCATACTCAGAAACCATCATCGATCCCTATTACAAGTCCATAAATTAGACCTGAGTTCCTTTCGAACACTCTAAAAACATATTAATCAATGAAAGCATCCAAAAGCTGACTCCATGCAACAGGGGAGGACCCTGCTGGTCTGCTCTCTCTAAATGACCTCCACTAGTCCTTAGCTCGACCCTCTAACTAGTAGCCAATAAAATCAACTCCATATATCTCTCTCAAGCCCATAGTCTGCAGACTCTCCTACACTCTACAATGAACTCATAAGGATCCTGTCTGGAATCACCAAAAAACCTTAAAGGCCCTATACGGATAAAATAATTATGCATCTTCTAGTCCTCAGAAGTCATAATAGAAACTGTAAGTTAAGGCTGGACTGGCGGCTAAACTAGAGGTATCCCTAGAATAGGTTGTGGGTTAGGGACTATGGTTTCCACTAGTACTAGATAAACTTGAGGAGCTGGGGAACCTTGTCTCACTCCCTGGGCTGAAGTCTGACCATCATCAGTGGGTGCCCTACAAAATATAGCAATCATATGTTTCCTATGTCTCTAAGTACATCATCCAAGTGGTTGTATCTTTGGTGGAGGTAGATTTGCATGTCTAGGCTCATTTCGCTCAACTCTACCCTATCCTAGACCATGGGCTCTAGCTCTACCCCTTCCTGTAACTAGAGCTCTCTATGGAAGCGGGGAAGCATCATCGCCTCTAGGTGCTGACCTCATATGGACCATCTGTGGAGGAATTGAACTAAGAAGAGTAACCAAGGAACCAGTAGGAACCTCACATGAAATAGTCAACAATAATCATCCCTATAAAAAAAACTCTTTAGCCTCCTGAGGATAGTATACATAAGTCTACGTACCGATCTGTGGGACTCTACAAACTCTTGTTCCTACATCCAAACACACCAAAAAACCTAGATCTCTGATACCACTCTAGAATGACCTAAAAATCAAGTTGTGATGGCGTCTACAGCTCACCTGTAGACAAGCCTAACACCCGACCCAGAGTGTAGAGTGAAAGCCCAAAACCATCTAGCTCGTACAATTGTGTCTACTCTGCTGGATCGTACTATAATTTGCATCACATAAAGATGCAGAAGTGTAGCATGAGTACAAAAACAACGGGAACCTAGTAGCATCATAGACAACCTAGCAAAAGTATCATAAGTAAGGTAAAGAGCAAAAAAAAAGAAAATAGGGTAATGGCACATAATGTACAATAGAAATGGGATTACTACAATAATAGTTAGTAAGTGCAGTGAAGGATCACCTATTAATGGATGACGTACCAGCTGACAAGTATAGAGGAGAGTTACTATCAGGGTATAACCCACAAAACATGGGCCACAAGCAACTCATGACCAAATGTGACACGTACCAAAAGCTCCAACATAACCAGCACAAGGAAGGACCACTAAGAGAATACTACACCATCAACAGGCTAAGTTAACAGTAAATATAACAAGTTCATGAATAGAACCTACCAATGATAGAAGGGAAAAATAAGGTCTGCTAGCAAACAATTAAGTTGGCACCCCATTCTACTGGTCGGTACAATCATGCAATCAAGTAACCTAACAAATACTCCCCCCTTAAGCATTGAAGAGTAAAATCAAGTACCAAAGGATGCAATGCACAGGGGTTCTAAAAACTAAAGAGTGTCCATGCGCACTGTTCTTGGTACAAGACTCTAATAGGAGCAGACTAATAGAAGTTTCCCTATATACTTACCCAACCTACTCCAGCATACCCCTCCCTTGGCCAAGAAATTTTCCCCACACATGGTGACTCAGGATAGAGGGTTTGTTGAGGGATCTAATCCCACGTACACAAATCCTAGTGAAGAACTAATCAGTGTCATTGTCACTAGGGCCAAGAATGCCCAAAACTTGAGCTCATCCCGTATATCATATCTCAGTGCAAACTTAAGTACAATGAGGTAACAAAATATCCAAATCACAGTGATACTGAGAAAATAGCCTTAGGTGGTGTGAGAAAAATAGCTCCATGTTGCTCATGAGTGCAATCGTGGAAGGTATAAGTGAATATGAAATTAGTTTTTGGTTATCAGTCCATCAAAAATCAAGTCTCCTCTTAAAACATTCAATGCATGGTTGCTACACAGAAACCCTAAATAGGCTAACCTGGTTTAAGGTTGCTAACTGGAATCCATAGGATGGCTTCCAAGCCCAAGTCACAAGGTACATCTTCTCCTACAATTTTGATCCACGAGAAGTAGCACCAGAGATGGCATAACTGCCTAGACGGTGAAAAGGACAATTAAATAGCCATATAGGTAAAAACATGAAGCTATCATAAATCTATCAAATATATCACAATCTCAATTTTGTATCGATCTAGGGCACAATAACATCAAACAGGCCGCTAACTACCCAACAAGGTTGTATCCACTTAGGTATGATGTCATCATATAAAGCAGCTAACTACCCATCATAGTTGTACTATAATTCTTATTACCCAAAGGGTCTATGAATGTCCTAACCACACACTATATCTCAATTAGAACATAAAATAATCGGCCCACCTTGATCAGCTCTAAAGAAACCAACCAAAATTGGGGGATAGCATCTAATCTCTAATCACTAGTATAATCACCTCCCAAACCTCACTAAATTCCATATGTATAACTAATATGCACCTAATGAGTTACTCCTCCCCCATCCACACTACGTTCCAGAGTCAGCGTTGAACACACGAGTAGGGTAATATAGCCCAAGGGTAAGTAGTTAAGCTACAAGCCAGCTAAGTAGGTCGTAGGCCAAAAGAATAAGCATATAGGGATCTGACTAGTAATCCCAGCCCTGAGATGGTGATTTAACATGCTTATACTACACTAATACCCAGTCTTAAGAAAGTAGACAGTAGCCTACCTAGATTCCAATGATGTTCAAGAAGTGTGCCTAAATATCCAAAAATCATGTATGAAGCTTAAAATAACGTAAAGCTAGTAAAATCATAACCCATCTTTCAAGACGAGTAAAACCAGACCCATATTTCTCTATAATTCATGGGGTCAAAATACAAGCTAAAAATGGGTCTGTAAAGCCTAATAGCTTGGTAGAAGAAAAAATTTATACCAACACATAAAGTGTAGCTCATACATCGCATGGTACAATATGAGGCTTAAACTCATGGTAGAAAATAAAGATATAAGTCCTAGAAAGTTTATACAACATGAAAATGTCGTTATAATAGAAAAAATAAAGAATTACCTGGTAGAAATGATCATAGGACAGCTTAAATATGATTCCGTAGAGAAGAAACTCAAAGAAGCCTATTTAATACACTATTTTATCTTTGGAAAAGAAGAAAAATATGAAACTTTTGTCAAAAAAATGAAGCAAGAAAGATATATATAGGCCTGCCAGGTCTTCTACGCGATCGCGGAGAAAACCCACGCAATCTTGATCTCTAACCGCCTCAGCCTTCATAATCGCGGTCCACCGTCCTGTGTTTACTATGAGAAAAGGGCCTAGTCTATGAAATCATGATACTTTTTCCCCCATCCATCTTGAATTTGAATAATTGAGGCTCAGAATGGAACGGAGTCTAACTCAACTGTCAATTTATGGAATCGATATTCCAAAATCAATGGAAGAGACTAAAAGGTGATAAGGTCTCGTAAAATATGATTACACCCTGAATAAGCCATAATTATATAGGAATCAAACTATAAAAATGTTTAGGGACTCAATCTATCGATCCCAGCAAGTCATGAGCAACTTGGGATAGTTAGAGGAACGCTTTAGTACAAAAGAATTGTGAGAATACAAAAATGATCTCGAAGGTCACTACATAACATCAATTTTGGTTAAGGTTTTCATTAATAAAAATCTGTAGTGAAGTCAGGATTGATGGTTAGGATCCATAATTGGTCAGTTTGAGAAGGTTTAATACTAGTTTGCAATGTTGGTCAGTTTTATGATTTTTTTTAGCTTTGTAAAGTTTAAGCCTTTATTAGTAAATGGTCAGAAAAAAAATGATGTTTTGACTTTTAAATGACTTGATCCTATTGTTTACACTCAATTTTTACCCTTTTATAATCATAAGTGATGAGTCTAACATTTGAAGAAAGCCTGAAGTATTTTAAACTAGATTTTTAATTTTAAAATATCATGATTTTGACAAAGATAACCTTTTAAATATTCATTTATATTTCAAATAATTAAGCCTTAGTGAATTAGATAAATCTGTATACAATACGTATACAAGTATGTATATATATACAAACAAGGGAATAATTGTCATGGTTTTGAAAATAGGAAAAAGATATGATGTATACATGCAATGTATACATTGTAATACCCCAAATTGTAGAAGATATACATAATTAACTACAAGGTATAAATATATATGTATATTATGTATACGTTATTTATATAAGGTTATATTTTTATATTAAATAATCAATTAAATTATTTTTAGGTTTTTTGTTTTCGACAGTTATATTTTATTTTTATTTTTTTTGCAATTTGATGTTTTGATTTCTTTTTCTTTG
>JBDJHY010216768.1:0-11290 GCA_039654485.1 Withania somnifera | reverse complement strand
GATCTTATTATTTTTTTTTTGTTTTTTTTTTTATTATAGCCTGGGTGAAGATGACCCTTTTTCTTCTTCTTTTTCCTTTTTATCATGATGTAAAGAGAGAGTCTTACTCATTTATATTATTCTTTGGATCTTTTTGTACTAAGAGGAGCCCTCTTCATAGGTGCATAGGTCCTAGACTCCTTAGAATTGAGTTTATGTTTGGCTTCCTTAGTAGGAAACCGAATTTTATTCTGACATAAGTGTTGGAGGTACGGTTTATGTCTCCCTCCTTGTAAATTTCTTTTGGATATATAATAAGGCCTGGAGGTGATGCTCAGCCCCGAGCCTTAACCTTATGGGATAGCCATAAAACTATATCCTTTGGATAGGGTCGATTAAAAGAAAACATAGAAGAATACTTACCAATATTAGGGAAATCGAAGGGAAAATCTTCCTACTTTTTCCCAAACCTTTGTTGAACTTTCTGGATGAATTTTACCCCAAAAAACAGAGAAAACATGAAGGGTTTTGTTGTGGAATGAATAAAAAGTTGTGCAGGAAATATTTATAATACCAGGCAATTGCTCATCGTGATCACATGAAATTATGTCGCGATCACGTGAAATTATTGTCATTGCAATCATGGAAGGATGAATTGAAATTGCGATAAATATAGGACTATTGAAGCCTCACTATAGCGTTGGTGAGGGCATGCAATCGCGATGAAGGATTTCATAGGAACATATCGCAATTGCGGCGACAGCATTGCGATCGCAATGAGTAAAAGGGACAACGCTACTAGATCGAATGATTAAGGGATGCAATTTTGTAGAAAGAAAAATGGAAGCATTAAGATTGTGTAAAAATGTACTGTGATCACCATGAACACATTACCTGCACTAGATACAGGTTTTGACAGCAAATATCTAAGTGCAGAAATACTCCAAATCACCGCTCAAAATAAGTCCAAAGTCTAATTTATGCATATAAACTATGCACGCACACTCGTAACGACATTTCGGACTCAATGGTGCAGCCAAAATTGAGATACGAGATCGTTTTAGGAAAATGTTGATCAAGTCAACCTTTAAGACTAAAATACTAAAAACTCCTTCCAACAACACCTCAAAAACACCACGACAACTTTGGTAAGCCAACCAACACTCTCACTAGCCTAAAGTCACCATTCTGGAGCTGATGGAAGTATCAGAATTCCATTTTGACACTCTGAACACCAAAAGACCACCCAAGCTCCAAATTAGGCCTTAAATGAAATGAAAACCCACAATTTAGCACTAACTCAAAATAAAAACCCTAAAACACGAACTTAAGGTCCATTTAAACTTTATTCGGCATTTCGGAGCTAGAAAAACTATCAAAATTTTCTTTCGATCCCATCTTGAAGAAAAGTTGGCTAAAGTCATTGAGTACTTAGTATTAGGCTCTAAAATAGGTAAAGTGACATAGCCTTAACCAAGCTGCCATGGAAATCGTAATATCTATCCTAGCAAGCAAAAAATGACCTGGGGCAGCTATTGGAAAGCTCCAAAATACAAAACATCACGTAATTATCATAAATGAATGTCAGGGTTATTACAGTTGTACCAAAAATAAGACCTATAATTAAAATATAGGAACCGAACTCAAAGCGGGTCCATCTGGGCAAAGATGCCTGATCTGGACACTACTGAACCAGAAGAGATTGGTCAGGATGAGTGTTTGGGAAATTGGTGGTACAAGTAAAAAAGTTTCCTTGATAGTATATTAGACCAAGTTATTTTCTATTGCGATAAAAAATTTAGAATTTTTTTAGCATAACATGCAATGGAACCGTCTGATGTTAATAAAACTTTAGAAAGATAAAAAAAATAAACATAAAACTAGGAAAAGGGATGTAACAACTAAAAAAACAAAAGATTTAACTCAATAAAAAAAACTAAAAAGACATTAAGTATGGTCCATTAGCTCACATTGCAAGGAAAATCCAGGTAACAACCTTTCTTATTTACATATCTATGAACTATACACCTACATGAATTAATATTGTACATTTGAATTCAATTTAGTGAAAGGGAGCAGAGCGGAAGATGAAGTTTAAGATTGTTAGGAAATGAAAACAGTGAGGTTATCCTCAAATTTATGAAGCTGTATTCTATTAAAATTCGTGTGTATAGTTTATCTAAATGAAGATAATATTATGTATAGTTTATCTCTTGGAGAGTTTGTATTTAACTACACTTTGTTTAGAATTTATGTTTATTGAGAAAGAATTTCTCTGTGAAATACAATAAAGTTTTATATTCTTTATAAAGACTTTACAGGGTATTGAATACTTGTAAAGACTCACATCTCACTATGAGACTTCCCTCAATTACCAGTATCACCTCAAAAATCCCTTCCCATAATTTTTAACGCACAAAATCATGTTAGTTAGTCTCATCTTCTCAAGTTGAGTTTTCATAACTATATTGCGTGAATCACAAATTCTCCCAGTTCTAAAGGGTTAGGAATTTGAGGTATATGCGGATGGTATGTATAAGTTCCCTTTAAAGGTAATTCTAAATAACTCTATCGAAACAACCACAATTGTCGTGATTATGAATCCAACATATAATTTAGACCAACAAGACCACATTTTATTGAATTTTCTTCTCTCAAACATCATCTAAAGGATTTTATCCCAAGTAGTCAGTTCTACGAGATCTCAAAATGTTTGACAGGCTCTGAAGATAATGTTTACATCACAATCTAAGACTAGGATAATGCAACTAAGGCTGAAATTATCAACCACAAAGAAAGAAAACTCATCCATAGTAGAATACCTTCAAAAGATGAAGACATATACCAATAATCTTGCACTTAAAGCTTAATTGATCTCTAATGATTATCTTGTCTTATATATTCTTGGAGGGCATGGATAAGAATATGATGTTGGGGTTGTCTAGTTCACTTCAAGGAAAGAAATAATTTTATTAGTTGATCTTTATGGATTGATTTTAGGTCATGAGTATCATTTTGAATAGATAAAAAGTTCGGAACAAGTATTATTCCAAGCCAACTTGTCTTCTAGACAATCGCACTACACTAAGAATGATAATTCATTTAAAAAGTCTACTAATGTCAATAATAATCAGTTTCATAGTGGAATTCCTAGATGAGGACAAGGTTGGGGTCACAATACTATCTCGTCCAACAAAAATTACTATTAAATTTATAATAAGTTTGGTCACTCGGTCCTAAGTTGTTACCATCATTTTGAACATGCCTATCAAGCTCCGTCCAAGTTGCACATCTTTATTCTCATGCAAAACCTTCCATGGTTGGAGAGACAAGTTGGTATACATATTCTAGGATGCTCATCATTTAACTAATGATATGCAGAACATGGAAATGATATTGGAAGTGATCAAATTCATGTTGGTAATGGCACAGATTTGAAAAATTCTCTTTTTGGTAATGCTATCTTACCTATAGTTAGTCAACTTTTACATCTATTAATGTTTCATTGGTGCCTAAAATTACCAAAATTTGCTGATTGTAGCAAAGTTCACTTCTAATAATGATGTTATATTTGAGTTTCTCCATCAATTTTTTCTTGTGAAGGATCGAGCAACGGGGAAGTTCTACTGCACAAGACTCTTAAGTATGGCTTTTATTAAATATCTTGCTTCCTAAGCTTTCCACCAGCTTACTCCTTTAAATAAATTATAGGCTTCCCATATGTCCAAGTCATGTTTTGATCTATGGTATAGTCGTATAGGTCATTCATCTCTACGTGTAATCAATAGTATTATTAGGAGTCTTTCTTTACTAGTAACTGTCACGACCCAAAAATTGAGTTTTAATGGCATCTACATCTTACCTGTAGGAAAGCCTAACCCCTGCCAAGTGCGTAAAGAAATGGTCCAATACCAAGAACCAAAAGAAAAAAGAGAAGGTAGATGACAAGAAGAAAAAAAAGAAGAACACCAAAATACATAACCGATAATAACTTCCCAGAACTGGGTATCGTGGGTGTAAATCATCTATATATAGAAACGTACAAAATATAAACCCAACGAGGAAAAAATACATATTAGTTATCCCCACTCCAACTAGAACAACTGTGAAGATAGAAGGAAGACTAGCCAACATGAATGTCGACTGCTCATTGTATCTCCTAAAAGAGTACCAAACTAGCTCATAGGATCGCGTCTGCTCTACTGACTCATACTAGGAGTTGCATCACCAAAAAAAAGATAAAGTATAGCATGAGTACCAAAAAACGGGTACCCAATAGGCATCATAGGCCTACTGGGAAAAAAATAAGCATAAGTAAGTAAAATGCAACCATAAGCATATAGGGTAACAACATGTAATAAAGAATAGAAAAGGGGGTAACTACGGTAATAGCTAGTAAGTGCAGTGAAGGATAAGCTATCGATGTGTGAAGCATTAGCTAACAAGTAGAAGGAATGCCAACTATCAGGGTATAACACACAAGACTGGATCATAAGAAAATCATGACAAACTGTGGCACGTACCTAGAGCTCCAACATAACCAACACAAGGAAATCCCAATAAGAGAAAGAGGAACATAGGGAATGTAACCACTGAACATAAAAGTAACTAAGGAAAGGAAAGTAATCAACAAAACAAAACAGTAGCCACAAAGTCGGCTAGAAACGAACACATCAACACACAAGTAACTCAATAGGATTTCCTCTGTAAGCCTCAAGGGGTGAAACGAAGCAATAGGGATGTAATGAAACGGGGTGCTGAAAAGTAAATAATGCACGTATGCACCCTCCCAAGTACAAGGACTCTGCAGGGAGCGGAACCATAGAAGATTCATTGTATACTTACCCTGCCTAATCCAGTACTACCCTTCTCTCAAACTGGAACTCATGCCTAACAACAATATCCCACGCATAGCCACCCGTGGTCCATGGAGGGATTTAATCCCACGTACAAAATCCTCGTAAAAATTTAACTAGTGGTATAGTCATCAGGGAAAAACTGCCAAAACTCATGCTCATCTCGTATATCATATCTTAGTGGAAAAATCAAGTCCATCTATGTAGACACAATCCAAATCTCAGTAAAAACCAATTGGAGCCATGTAAGCGATATCCAGAAATCATAGTGATTGTGAGAAAATAGGATCAAATGGTGTGATAAAATAGCTCTATGCTGCTCAACAGTGTTGTCGTGGAAGATATAAATATATAAGAAATAAGTTTCCAACTATTACTCTGTCAAAATCAATTTACCTTTTAAAAAATTAATGCACGCTTGCTATACAGAATAAATCAATATGTTAAACTGCTCTAAGGTTGCAAACTAGAATCCATAGGATGGATGTCAAGCCCTAGTTGTAAGGTACATCCTCTCCTAGCCCAAATACGATCCTGAGCCACGAGTAATTGCACCAAAGATGACACAACTGCCCATAAGGAGCCTATTAAGGTCTAAATACATACCCATACAGGGGAAAAATGGATCAATTATAGCTCAATCCAATACAAATCACTCCCAGGCTTGCACCAAGGTAGGGTACAATATCATCACACAGTGCTGCTAATTATCCAACAAGGTTATATCCGGCTATCTAAAGCCAAGTGACCACACACGTTCTAATCATACACAATACCTTAGGTTGAACATATAAGATTCATCTTACCTAGATCGGCTCAACACTAAGGGATAACTACTAAGCTCTAACCACTAGTATAATCCCCTCCAAACCTGTCTATATTCCAGAGTCAACGTATAAATAATTCTCACCAAAGGTTATACTCCTCCCCCAACCATACTATGTTGCAGAGTCGACGTTAGCCCCAAGGTGAGTAACTAAGCTACAAACCATCTAAGAAGGGCATAGGACGGAAGAATAAACATAGTGGGGCTATAACTAGTAATCCCAGCCCTGAGTTGGAACTTTACCATACATATACTACACTAATACCTAGTATGAAGAAAGTAGAACATAGCCTACCTGGCACCGATGAAAACCTCAAAAGTCACACTAAAAGAAGTTGAGAATCACGAATGACCTCGGCACTACACGAATCTAGAAAAACTGTAATCCAAGATTCAAGAGGAGTAAAACAAGACCCATATTTCTATATAAAGAGTGAGGTCAAAATCCAAACTAAAAATGGGTCTGTAAACCCTAATAATTCAGAAAAATTAAATATTTATAAAAATACATAGATCATAGCTCATACATCATATGGTACAAAGTAGGGCTCAAACTAACGGTAGAAAATGAAGAAACAAGCCCGAAAAGTTTATGTAATATTGAAAACTTTATAACTAAAGAGAAAACAAGAAATTACCCAGTAGAATTGATAGTATAATTACCATGATGATTTTATATGGATTAAAATTATGGTTAGAACCCTTAATTAACACTAATTTATAGGGAAAGATTGAGAGAAACAATGGACTTTTGAATCAAAAGGAAGAAAATGAGAATATAGCTGCCCAAGCCAGGAGGTATCGCGATCACGATGGGTTAGGTGGATGGCCTCCACGATCATGGCCCTTGGCCCCTATGATCGCGATGTTTCCCAGTCCATCCAGCATCAATTTATAAAATTGGATCTTAGGATGGAAACAAATTCTGATTTCAATATTTCATTTATGAAATCTTTATGTAATCAACATTACGGACTCAACTAAATTGATGAAAATGTGATTCAAGATTGTATAAGCTGAGTAATTCCCGAAGTAAAAATACTTATGGAAATTTAAACTATAAAACTACCAAGGAACCAACCTACCATATCATCAAGTCAAAAATGACTTGGGTAGTTATAAGAACACTCTAAGAACAGAAGAGTCACAGGAATAACGAAAATATCCTCGAAGACCATTACAATATCCATAACAATGAAACTTCCGTCTGTGTAAGTTAAGAAAAAAAAAAGCATCTGATGTTTGAAACAACAAGAATATAGAATTCACACGATTCTCTTAACTTCTAATGGCCTCCTTAACTGGACCATGCGGCCATCAAACTTTTATAATAGAAGTATCTATGGACCTGAGCCATCCATATTGTTTATCAGTAATGGCCTTAGGCTGCTTGACAAAACTAACCAGTCATCCAATCAAGCTGACTCGTAACAAGATATACGAGAAAAATTAGGTTTATAACAATGAGTCACAGATAAGTGGATGGAATAGGATGTAGCACCAATAAGTCAGAAGGTAGGGCTAATCTATAGTAAACCCCTCTAATCTTCTCTGTTATCTCATATGGCCCTAGTTAAACCCACACTCATCAAGTCCCCAATATTAAGCCTAGGAAGCAAGTATGAAATTTGTGTAGCTCCTTTGTATACTCTATGCTCTATGAAATATAACCCAAGTAAGTATGACTCTCTCTATAGAATATTGAATAAAATATGAAGTCTGGGGTGAAATCCAGTGCAACTGTACCAATCCATCTGTGATTTACATCACCAACCGTACAAAGCCTTGAATGGTGCCAACTGGATGCTGGAATGGTAGATGTTATTGTAGGGTCATTTTTTCAAAGACAAATGATTCTCCCAAGTACCACCAAAATCAAAACCACAAGCATGTATCATATACTGGAGTAATTGAATGGTCCGCTTAGATTGCCCATCTATCTATCGGTGAAAAGTCGTACTCAAAGCTACCTCTGTACCAATCTCATACTGCACAGTCCTCCAGAACCTTGAAGAAAACTACATACTCCTGTCTGATGTGGTAGAAATTGGCACCCCATGCATATGAAGAATTTACCTAACATACAAGACAACAAGTCTCTCGGCGCCCCAAGAAGATGAAGCCGGTAAAAAGTCAGCAGACTTGGTCAATCGATCCACGATGACCCATATACAATTAGGACCCATAGAAGTATGAGGAATTAAAGAAAAAAATCCATAGTAATCTTCTTCCACTTCCACTCAGGAATAGGGAGTCACAGTAACACGCCACCTGGTCTACGGTGCTCGAACTTCGCCAGCTAGTAGTTCAAGCATTGGGAAACAAACCCCGAATGGCAACATATCGACACTAGAATAGTAATTGTCACCATATGAAGCTTTATCAAGGACAAATGTCAATATCAACTATTACCAAAATCAAGGACACAATCTCGCAATATATCCTAAGGTACCCAAATAATATGCTCGGACTGACTGTCAGTCTATACATGGAAAATTATATCGTATTGTCCTCAACAAATCAAGAAATGAATTGAGTGCCACTTTCTAAAATAATAAAAACTGGGATCTCATATAAGCAATATACCTCTCAAACATACTGGTAGAAAGACCTTTGCACATCTCCTCTATGCCCAGGTGTATGGAATATTTGGTACAATGGGCCTCGCAAAGAATGGTCTGAATCAAATCATCAACTCTGGAGCTACAAGAACAAATGTCTATCCATAACGTTCCATAGAAACGAATGGAACACTATAGGATAGATCTAAGACTGCAAGATCCTCGAGTATATCAACTAATAGAATCACAAAAGGAAACCTATACCAACAGGCTAACCAACAACACCATGTACCACAAATGGCAGTTGACCTTACCTGCAAAGCCAATCCTACTCTCATCCTGGAAACTAAAATCAGAGTGACTATCTAAACCTTGATTGTAAAAGTTAAACCACTAACCTTGAATCGACTGGGAACCAAATAGAAAAGACATATAACCTCAAAGGAAATGATCATCCCAGGGTACTCTATCATTCTACTCACACATTGATAATAACCTTAAATCACAAATATAAACTAGTGATCATCAAAAACTGAGAATAGGGATGAACTCCATCTACTCATATTCTAAAGCTAAGTGCCCCTAACTCAAAACCTAAGAGCCTCCTAAGGACCCCTATTAACCAGTTGAGTTACACCGGTCATGGCAAAGGTATAATCAAAATATATGAGTCCAGTGTCTAGGGGTAATAGGGTAACTTGCCCATGTCTGACAACATCACTAAGGCCACCTATAAAAGAAAGGCCCAACTATGCTATCTCATAAAATCTACAGGGTAAACTAGCTAAGCAACTCAAATCCCTCACTAAGATCTACCACAAAAAAGTTCCCTCCTCATACACGGGAAACAAAAGGACCCTACAAATAATAACCATGACTTAGAGTAGGAAAAGACAAGGGCGCTCAAATCTCAGCTACGATATTGTAAGTCCTGCCTAAAAAAGGAACTTAGCCCCTGAATCACAAGATTACAGCATAACAAGGAATCACAGGCACCCCCTAGGCTAAAAGAAAAGACCAACTCACCAATAGGAATCAAAACTCAAGTTCCATAGAAGAAACACATAAAAGAGGGCCATGAATGTTAAAGTCTACTAGCAAGTCCTAAACCCATTCCATGACACGACATTATCAAGGGTAAAACCACTCAAGATAGCATAAATAAAGTAAGAAAGAATTAAATCAAATTCATTCCAAAGTCAACATAAGCCAACTAGGTACGAAATAAAATAAAATTGTGTCATAAATAGAGCTCGAAGGTAGCTCACCCGAAACACCCTGCTCAACGTCACAAAACAAAGGATGAAAAATCGCTGGAAGACTCTACTGACCAGACTGGCCAAGGCATCCACAAGCAGGGCACTTCCTGGACCAGTAACCAATCCCTCCATAGGAAAAACATGAACTACTAGAACTATCACTCCCTCCAACTAACTATTGATGAGAGGTTGTAATTGTTACTAACTGAATGGCCCCACACCAAGGGAAATCTCTAGCATAATGGCCTGACTCTTCACACTCTAAAAACCATGGTCTCTACCTTGACCAAAACTATTAAATGGGCCCCTCTGGCCACCACAGTCTCGAATTCCAATAGATATAACCCTAATGAGATAGATGCTCTGAGTACCTGGGCCTCTGTCGGTTAACTAGAAAAAGATTGGAAGGGGCTGACTGGATTGACCCAACTGGATCTGTTATTGTCGCTGAAATCTCTGTCTATCATAGAATCTACTCATAGACTAGGTATTATTAGAAATATACCGAGAACTTGAACTCAAGGCCAAACAAACATGTCCTACACTATGGCTACTCAACCCAAGTTGTGTTACAATAGGGCCCCAGAAAGGGGAAAATCCATGGTCTCATGTCCAAACTCTCTACATATGAAGCAAACCTCAATGTTTCTCCCCTCACTGCCCCTATATAGAGACTACAAACCGTCACCTTCTGATAGGCTCTCTGTTTGTTAATCCCATAGGTCTCACAACAAGCCATTTTAAGGTCCATCTGTCCAAATATCTGTCCAAGGGTAGGCCCTTATATTACCAAGTGCCTTGTTACCATACAGAGCCACAAAACCAATCCTCTGAAGAAGGACAACCCCCTTCCATATCTCACAACATATACTGCATAGATATAATAAGTCATTCTATCAAATGATGATGTATAATCCCAAACGGTCAAAGACCTCTGCTTGAAACCATCAAACTCATCCTCAACTGATGATTCTCTGAGTACACCCACTGATTCCTCTGAATGAATGTTGGCGCTTTGTAGAAATGGCATGATAGTAACCTCCACTGGATCCCAGGTGGATCCCTAACTTTGTGTCTAATTATATGGTCTTCTAGCACTAGACCCTTATTCTAACACTCTAGGAATGCATGCTGGAATCTCACTGATGCCCATCGAGGGCCTCTTCCTAATCATCTAAAAGAGTATATTTGAATGAGGTAATAGGTAACTCAATGATCATACACATAAGGAGTCAATAAATGAGATTCTTTCCTGAAGAGTTCCCTGTAGCCTCCTTAAGATCAGATACATACGTCTACGTACCAACATGGTATTCTACCAAATAGTTACTCTTACAACCAGAGACACTGGTGAACCTAGATATATTATACCACTATATCATGACCCAAAAATTGAGTTATGATGGCATCTACATCCCACCTATAGACAAGACAAACCCTGGTCCAGAGCGTAAAGTGATTGTTCATTAAAAAGAACCAAAACCAAAAAAGAAAGGGAGATGAAAAGAAGAAATAGAAGAAGAACAAAAAAATACATAACCAAAAATAACTCCCCAGAACTTGGTATTGTGGATATAGAGCATCCATATACAGAATGGTAAAAATAAAACCCCTAAAGAAAAACTACAGAATATCTATCCCAACTTCAATAAGAACAACTGTGAATACAGAATGAAGATTGGCCAGCATGAACACTGACTGCTTATTATATCTCCTGAAACAACACCAAACCAGCTCGTACGATCCCATCCACTTTACTGACTTATACTAGGACCTGTATAAAAAAAATGTACAAAAGTGAAGCATGAT
>JBDJHY010216757.1:0-11290 GCA_039654485.1 Withania somnifera | reverse complement strand
TAGATTCCTCTATTTGTACATCAATAAGAATCTTGTTTTACTCATCTTGACAAGCAAATTATGTTTTGCTAGCTTTATGCAATTTCGAGCTTCGTACGTGATTCTTTGAATATTCTAGCACACTTTTTGAGGTTATCACTATAATTCAAGTATGCTACAATTTAGTTATTTCATATAGGGTATTTATTATTGTATATGTATGGTATATTTCCACCTTAGGGCCGAATTTCTAGTTTGGGGCCCCGTTGTAGTGGTTATCTTGGACTATAGTCTATTTGGTTGGATTTTTCGTTTATTATACTTCCCTAGGGCCATGAGGCCCTCCTACATGCTCCACGCCATCTCTGAACATAGTGAGCTTAGGAGGGAATTATACTAGTGGTTAGAGTAGCTATCCCTTGGTTTTTGCTGGTGTCTTTGAGCCGATCTAGGCAGGCTAATTGTTCTGTGTTCTACATGAGGTGTTCCATATGATTGGTATATGTATGGTTACTTGGAAGAATATATCTAGATACGGTTATGATCCTGGGAGTGAGTTGTATTGTCCTGAGCTGTGATAGGTTCATGGTTTCCCCTGTATGGGTGTGTACTTAGCCCTGAATGGGCACCCTCTAGGCAGTTGTGGCATCCTTGGTGCGATTACTTATAGCTCAAGACCATTGTAGGGCTAGGAAAGAGTGTACCTCGTGACTAGGGATTGGTGGCCATTCTATGGATTCTAGATGATGGTCTTAAACCAGTTTAGCCCCGTGGTTGGTTCTATATTGTGAGCATGCATTATTTTAAAAAGGTAATTTGGGATTTTTGACAGTATGATAACTGGAATGAGGTTTCTTATCTATTCTATGCATATTTTCCACGACTGCATTCATGAGCAGTATGGAGTTATTTTATTATACTATTAAGTTCTATTTTCTTACTACCAATGTGATTTTTGGATATTACATATGAGGAGATGGATTTTACTGAGACTCTATTTTCCTTTATGGAACAAACTTGAGATTTTCCACTGAGATATGATATACAGGCCGAGCCCAAATTTTTACATTTCTGCCTTGATGACTATGCCACTAGTAGGCCTTTTAATGAGGTTTCATGTGTACGTGAGCTAGGAAGCTTCCCTGAGGATCCGGCCTACTATTACAAGGATTTTTTATGTGGGATTAGATCCCTCCACATACCCTATGATACTGGGTAGCTATTCCTGAGATATCACTACTAGGTATAAGCTGCAGCATGGGAGAGGGGTATACTGGAGTAGGAGGGGTAAGTATACGGGGAAGCTTCCATGGGTCCTTTCGCTGCGTGATTATAAATCGAGAAGGGTGCGTATAGGTATTATTTACTTTTCAGCACCCTTTTAAATTGTATCCCTATGTGTTGATTTATACTCTTCACAACTTACCTGTTGGACTTACCTGTTGGGTTATTTGGTTGCTAGTTATACCTACTGGTAGTATGGGATGCTGACCGGGTCTGTTTGCTGGTAGAATTTGGTTGTTATTTTCTATATCTTTTAGGTAATATTCGTACACTTGCTGCATTTGCTATTATCTTAGCCTGTTATTGGTTTTGTGTTCTCTTATTGGTCCTTCCTTATGTTGGTTATGTTGGAGCTCCAGGTACGTGTCACTTTTGTTCATGATTTTCTTGTGGCCCAAGTTCTGTGTGTTATACCTTGATACTTGACTCTCCTTCATATTTGTTTGTTGATGCTGCATACACTGTTAGCTGATCCTTCACTACACTTACTAGCTATTACTGAAGTTATCCTTTTCTGTTTTTTCATTAGGTGCTATTGCCCTATTGTCTTATGATCGATTTTTACTTTGCTTATTTTTATTCCAGTAGGCCTATGATGCCTACTGGGTATCCATTTCTTGCACTCACACTATAGTTTACTATCTTTTGTGATGAAGATCCTGGTATAAGTCAACCGAGCGGATGTGATCGTGCGAGCTAGTTTGATGTTGTTTCAGGAGATACGATGAGCAGTCGATGTTCATTTTGGCTGGTCTTCCTTCTATCTTACAACTTTTCTAGTTGGAGTCTGGATAGTTATTTTGTAGTTTTTCCCCGTTTTGGGTTGTAATTTTGTACTATTTTATATAAAGATGATCGACCGCCACGACACAAGGTTCTGGGGGATTTACTTTCTGTTATATGTTTTTGTTTCCTCTTTATCTCCTTTTCTTTTCTTTTGATATTTGGTGCGGGCTCATTGCTTAATGCTCTGGGTCGGGGTTAGGCTTGTCTACAAGTGGGATGTAGACACTATTACAACTCAATTTTCTGGCCGTGACATCAACCTAAACTTAGTTAGATTGAATAAATGATTTGGGGAATGAGATTTTAACATATCATTGTTTGGAATAAAACTAATAAGACAAGAGTAGTCTATAGTCTATACTTCTTATAGTTTTTGTGATGTGATCAAAACATCGTTGCTCGAAAATAATATACTGATTGGTCTATACGGTATACATATTATAGTTAATGTAATTATATTAACATGTATCTATATATTGTTTATAACAAGATTTACATATGTTGGCTTTATACTCTATCAACTCATAAGAGTGACAGACATGAAAAACACATAGGCGAGTAGTTTTCGATATGTATTATTTTTCTTTGTTGTACAATAAATCCTTTTTTAAACAATCATATATACATATATATATTAAGGAGTAAAAAGAAAGAATAAAAAACATGTCTTTGTCTTACAATTCAACTCATTTTGATCTAAAAAGAGTTTTTTCGTACTAAATAACTCATATTGATCAAAGCAAACTTTTTGAATATTGGATCATAACCATCATTGAATAAACCCATTCAAATCAATTCAAATTGGCACTAGAATTGATATCTCTCTATCCATCGTACTCTAAGTAACCTTTTTCCCTTTTTTATCATTATCTTTTTTATGTTAAAGCTTGAAGAAAACAATGGAAAATTAAAACTTCAAATTCAAATGTTGAAAAGTCATTGTTAGATCAAATACAAAATGAAAAAAACTTCTGTAAAACTGCGACTCTTTAATTTGATTGCGGAGGAGGGACATAAATTGATTGTTAATCAAGATATAATTTGTATTCATAAAATAATGATAAATACCAAGTTCAAACCAAGTAAGAACACCAAAGAAGTTCAAACTAATTAAGAATAAAAAACAAGTTCAAACTAAGTGAGAAAAAAAAAAACAAGTTCAAACTAAGTAAGAACAACAAACAAGTTTAAACTAAGGAAGAAGAAAAAAATGTTCAAACTAAGAAAGAACAACAAATAAGACTTCACAAACTTAAACTATTTTCGGAAAATAGAAACAAGAAGAGGAAGATCAAGGCTAATGAACATACTGTGTCTCCTTAAGGAAATTATTCCCCTCAAGTACCCGAGGTTATGGAATATATCCTTCTAGAATGATCTACTTTGACTAAATAGAGACACCTAAAATTTAGTCGAATAACGAACTCACCCAGTGGAGTAAATTTCATAAAATAATTTGAAGTAAGAAAGATTAGAATAATGAGATTTAATTACTTTGTATCTGGGGAAGAATCAAATATTTATGGCCCAAAAGTATTGCTTCAGAAGAGCATAAATGGTTTTGAAAAGTTTCAACTCATTCAGATAAAAGTAGCACTAGTTCAAACAGGACTAAGCATATGCGGACCACATATGCCCATATACGGTTGCATATGCGTGCATTCTCCAACTAGTGAAAATTTAAACTTTCTATCTAGCATATGCAAAGAATATGCATCTCTAATATCCCCTTCCACATATGACGATAGACACTCTGAACTAACACATTTTTTCAATTGAACTACGATGCATATGCAGCCCGCATATACCTTATACGACTGCATATGGAAGAAAAAAAATTCTTGGTCTAAGTTTTTGAAAACATAATTGTTAGGAAATTAATTTTATAAGAATTTTTTCCAATACGATAATCTCTCCATCGATCAAATCTATATACAAATTCAAATTAAAATTCAAATCCAAATCCAAATTCATTTCCAAAGCCAAAGTCGAGCAGAGCGAGTGACGTTGACAATGACATGGGGAACCACTTCTTCTTAGGTCCATATTATCTAGAAAAAGTAAAACTCAATATAAAATCAAGAATATTTACTTCTCCCACCAATGTGGGAGAAATGCGTCTTACAAAAAGGAAGCGAAATATAATATTTCATATTTTAATTGTTTCTCCACTTTTCTTTCCTCCATTTTTGTCTAGTTCACTTTTCATTTTAATTTATAGATTAAAAAAATCCAAAATTCCTCACATTAATGGGGAATTACTATATAAAATAAAATAATATACGTATATAACAGTGATTTACAAGAAAAAACTAATTGCATCTGGATAAGTCGGTTTTCTTTTGAACTTTCTATAGTGACCTTATATCGAATCACTCAATCAATCGGTAGATGAGATATATTTAAATCTTAAAAATTTATTATATACCTAGACAATACAAGTAAGACAACTATCCTTGAACGTCTACAGTTTTCATGGTTTTATTTTTGTCATCCACAAACACTTCCTAGTTTTGTGAGTGCATACAGAATCAACCTTTACTTTGTTTTTCCTTGAAACTACTTCCACTTCACACTCACATAGGTGATTACTAAATGTAATCCTATAAATAAACTATTTAGTCATATTAGTAAAACATAAAAAAACATTAAAAATCTTAAACCCTTAAAGCTTTATCCTTTGTTACTAAATATTATCATCATCAAGAGAATAGCTTGTGTTATTTGACACTGTTGAATCGTAATTCATAACTTTGTTTGATCTCCTATAATCTAGATCTTGGGATCTTCAATCTTCTAGATTGAGTTACCACAATAATGATTTTTCCTAGGCCTTAAATACATTCCCCTTGATGATCTTTTAATTGCCTCTCTAGTTAGGCCTTTTGTAAGTGGATCCAACACATTATTCTTTGAATTTACATAGTTAATTATGATAATCACACTAGAGATTTATTTCCTAATGGCATTATGTCTTCATCTTATGTGATGAGATTTTGTTTATACAGAGTGCTTCCAGCCCCTTCACTTACCACTTTCCTATTATAGTATATGCCTACAGGTTCCAATAGTTTTGTCCAAGAAGAAATATATTCCAAGAAATTTTGGAGCCACTCAGCTTCGTCACCGGCCTTATCTAAAGTATGAACTCATATTCCATTATAGAGTGAGTTATATATAATTGTTTGGATAATTTCAAAGACACAACTCCTCTACCAAGAGTAAATATATATTCACTTGTATATTTAACTTCAAATGATCTGTTGAGCCAAATTGCATCACTATATTATTCAAGTATCACAAGATATTTTTCATAATGTGAAGCATAGTTTTTAGTATATTTTAAATAACCCAAAATTTATTTCTTTGCCATTAATGAATTTGATTAGGAGTACTCATGTACCGACACAATCTACAAATGGTACACGCTATATCTGATCTCGTACAATTCATGATATACATCAAAATTCTCAAAACTCTTTCATATTCCAATTGTGAATCAATATTGAATTGCAAAGCTCACATCCGTTAGTGTCTTGACTCTATTGAAATTCAAATACTTGAACTTGTCAAGTAGTTTTTTAATATAGTGAGACTATGAAAATGCTAGAGACCTTGAGGAGTTCTATGAATTCTTATCCCTAATATTACATGACCAACTCCCAAGTCTTTCAAATAAAACATGCTAGTCAACATTCGTTTAGTAGCATTTATTTCATAAATGTCTCTATTTATGATCAACATATCGTCAACATAAAAATAAATAGTGACTTGATGATTCTGAGTATTTTTAATGCAAACACATTTATCACATTCATTGATGTTGAATCCTTGTTCCAATATTATTTGGTCAAACTTTGTATGCCATTGTTTTGGAACTTTTTCAGTCCATACAGTGACTTAACAAGCTTGCACGCTATCCTTTATTTATCTGGAATCAAAAAAATGTTACGTTGTTCCATGTAAATCTTTCCTCTAATTATCCATTTAAAAAATATTTCTTCACATTCATTTGATAGCTTTCAAGTCCATATACTGCCGACAATGCTACTAACATACAAATGAACATTATTCTCATTATCAACAAATATGTGTCAAAATAGTCAAGAACTTTCTTTTATCTATAAATTTTGAAAAAATGCCTTGCTTTATATTTTTCAATTGTTCTATCATCTTTTGTTTTCCTTTCAAAGATTCATTTTGATCCTAAATATTTATTTCTAGGAGGAAGATCAACCAACTCCTATGTATACTTAACTAAGATTGAATCTATCTTACTATTGACCGCCTCTTTTTAAAATGATATTTCTGTAGAATATATGGCTTCTTTAAATGTTCGAGGCACCTTTTCAATAAGAAATATCACAAAAATTCAATCCATAGGAAGTAATTATCCCTTAACATTTACTACGTCTTGAATTTTCTTCATTAAATGTAATTTTCTTTGGTTCTTCCCGACGTCGTTTAGCTTCTTTATTAGATGACTCACATTCAGTTCTACATGAATAATATTTTCAAAGCATTCAACATTATCTTAATCAACTATCCTATTGACTTGAACATCGAGATGTTTGGATTTATAAACTAAAAGTCGGCATTCTTTAATATTTGTAGCATATTTGATAAAATCAGAATCCAAGGTCCGTGGTCCTATTTTCACCATTTTAGGTAGAGGAACATGAACTTTGTCTAAAAACCCCTACATTTTGAAATATGTTAACTTGAGTTATCTTTTTTTTTTTTATTTTTTATATGAAATAGATTGTGTTTTACTGTGGGATACTCTGTACAGTATTTTGTTAGCTGTAAAGATAGTTTCCTCAACCCCATAAGTTTTGTAGTAAACTAGACCTTATTAATAAGGCATTCATCATTTCCTTTAGTGTTTGAATTTGCCTTCCCACAATTCCATTGAATTGACGTAAGGAGTAGTAGTTTGGTGGATAATTCTGTTTTTTAAACATATTTGTGCAAAAGGAGATTCATACTCTTCACATCCATCACTTTTTATTGCCTTTATCCTTTTATTCAATTGGTTTTCTACTTTAGTCTTATACTTATTAAATGATTCAATTGATTCATCTTTATTGTTTAGAAAGTATATATAGCAATACCGAGTGCAATCATCAATAAAAGTAATGAAATACTTTTTTCCACCGCGAGATGGTATTGACTTTATGTCACAAATATCTATGTGAACTAAGTCTAAAGGATTGGAATTTCTTTCAATAGATTTTTAAGGATTCTTAGCAAACTTAGATTCAACACATGTTTGATATTGTGATCTTATGCACTAAAACATAGGGAATACTTCTAAACTTATCAGTTTTCATAAGGTTTTCTAATAAACATGTTCCAAAAGAACATGTCATAAACCACGTGACACTATCAAACAAGAAGAAGCTGAAATTTTATTCATTTCAATAGCTATTACATTCAGTTTTTAAAATACCCTTATTTAGGTAATCTTTTCCTATATGCACTTCCTTAATACTATTCACAATTTATCGAAAACAATAATTCACTTGAATTCGTTCTTAGTTAGAAGTGAAGTTGAGACAAAATTCTACCAAAACGTTGGAACATAAAGGACATTATTTAGTCACTGCCTTTACAGATGTCATCCTCAAGAAAATATTACTTTTTCCTTCAGTCTTTTCTTTATTAAAATTATCCATAAAAGCAGGTTCATCGGGGATGCAAACATATTCTTATTGGCACAAACGTGATTGGTGGATCCAAAATCTATCCACGAATCCCTTGGATTTCCCACTAAGTTGCATTCTAAAAGCATGGCACTTAATCTTTTAACTTCATTTGTTTTTGCCATGTTTGCTTGGTCATTTTTCTTTCCCTTTTTCAAAACCCAATAGTCTAAAGGCTTATGATCAACTTTGTCACAGTTGCAGAAAATGCCATTGTACTACTTCGTGATGGGACAATTCTTTGGTCCAGTAGATTTCTTCCTCTTGTTAGTATTAGTGTAAGGAATATCAATAGTGTTTTCTCCCATAATTGTTGATATTCCTCTAGACTTCTTTTCTGCAATATATCCACCAAGATTAACACCAGATAAATTATCTCGTTTCCCTACCGGTGCAGTTGTAGTAGTAAAATTTTCACATTTTGTTGAAGCCATGATTGTTTTTGTGACGTCAACACCGTTCCCAACATCAACATTAGAATGATCTATTTTATTTGTTACTTTTTCTACAGAAAATGACACACCAAAACATTAGAAAATTGGTGATTTTTTTACTCTTCAAACAACCTAAATAAACTATCATTTAATTTTTATATTCTTTAAACAGAATACATAAACTACCCAGTGAAGTTTTTTTTATATTTTTCTAACCGAATACATGTCAAGACCCGAATTTGGTCATGATGGAACCTACCTTTCCTCCGTCAATAGAAATGAGATTATCGTGGATACACACATTAATTAACCAAATTTAATCACCATAGGTCGGCTTAACTCTTAAAAAAACAAGTGGAAACCAACTAAAAGAGGAAACAAAAATCAGAATGAAATTATTGTGGACTTACATAAGAGGAAATCTGTGTATAAAAGAATATCCCCAAGATTATAAAATTTACAAAGCCTCTAAAAGATGTGATAGAAAGGAAAATACAATAGTCTCAAAATGGTCCTTAGAGAGTAAAGACAAAATGAAAAAAAACATAAGGAAGCCCTCGACACTGGGAAAGAAATGACATCTACCTCGGAAAGTCTCTAAGTGCTCCTAGATTGATGGATAATTGAATATCACAAAGTTCGAGGCTCATCACCTGCAAAAAAGTGCAAAAATTAAGGAGTGAGTACAAAATAATAGTACTCAACACGTTCTTGACTGGTCTAAGTATAAAACAATGATGATTCTCCTACTATCCATCCAACCTCTGATACTACAACCTACAAAGTTTAAAATAATACAGTAGCCCAGTCTACAGTAATAGTTCAATGATTACACAGAAACCTCCAGTTATTCTCAATTACAAAATATGCATAAATTCTCAACTATTATCAAAAGATCTAAGGTCATCACCAAGTGTCAGCTAATCCTGAGTATCAAAAAGTGTCTATAATCTTATAAACATCAACAAGTTCAAGTAATGTCGAATCATTAAGAAGTGTTAGGTAATCTCAAATCATCAACAAGTATCAAGTAAGTATAAATTTAAATCAAGAATACAAGCCAAAGAAGAAGAAAATCAATATAAATGTTGTGCAATGTGAAAGTACTCAAGATGCATGTCTACCTTAAATGTACATACATGCTGCTAATATTCGTCACAGACAAGACCCATTAGGGGATCACAAGGACCATGCACCTATATCGATGTGGTACCCTATCCATATATATATATATATATAAAATTTTATTCTTCCATATCAACATGGTACCCGATCCCTAGAAGTTTTATAATATTTTTATTTCCATAATTGCATGGTATCCGATTCATAAATATAATATTTATCCATCTGTATCGTCGTGGCACTAGATCTACAATTAATATCAAGTTGTGAGCAAGTACCACAATAATAATAATCAACATATTCAAGATCATAATTCAATCAAGTTAAGAGAAATTTACCAAAACATCAATATCAATATGGTCAAGTCATCAAAAGAACGATCAAGTTGTGAACGTTATCGCAACAAAAATATAAGTTTCTATTTTTCAACAATTTTACTATTTTCCTAATTATTACCCAAGATTGCGTCTATCTCAAGTACTTAAGGTATTAAAGTTATTTCACATAATAATCATCCCATTAATTTTCGAGTCAATTTCTAACCCACTTTACCAATCAAAACTAATGAAGCACACAACACACATCAAAGCATTATACAAAGACCATGGATACTCAACTTCCCCTAGAAGTGAATAAAATATATCAATCGTGAGATTTTCTCTTCCTTTGAGCCTCCAAATGAGCGTAATCTAGTAAAAAACACAACATATTTAATACAACATGAAAATGATACCAATATTCCCATATTATGGAATTTATTTTGAAATTCACCCAGGGACAACACGAAACCAGAATTTTATTGTGAAAACATATTAAACGTTACTTGGGATTCTAAATTTAGAGCTACATTCAAAATCCAATACATTTAGGGGTTCAAAAACAAAAGGACAACACGAAACTAGAATTTTATTGTGAAAACATGTTAACCATCACTTGGGAATCTAACTATAGAGCTACATTAAAAATCTAATACATTTTGGGGTTCAAAATCAATTTCTTATAATTTTCGAGCTCATGTTTTAAACCACCATTTTCTGATTAAGAACCTTCAAATCCTATGTAAAAACCATGTTGAAGTAATTGGAAATTGATGAAAAAGGGTTTAGCATTGTTACCCAGTTGATAAATCTCAAAGTTCTCCCTTTGTTCTTGCTAAAACTTTAATCACAATATGAAAACCAATGCAACAATTTGGCATATTAAAGCTCACTGCCTCAGTGCCCCATTCATCGAGAATGCGATGGTGGTGGTGCTTCTAAGGCAACAAACACTAGGAAGATAGTACACCCTATCTCACTCCCTAAGCAGATGACTGCGGCTTGTCTACCATTATATTGTCCAACATCTAAAGCATCTGCCACAATAGATCTCTAAATTCGGAAGGTTGTGGCTGAATAGGCTATGGTGGTGGCACAAGAGGTGCCTTTTACTGTGAAATAGCAGGGAAATAAGGACGGGTGGAGAATCCTTCCCTACCCCCTCTTGGATAGCTGAGGGATGGTCCCGATACACAGACGATCCTTGGGTATGAACCATCTACGAAAGATTGAAGCAAAGGTAAGTTCTCAGAATGGTATGAATATCATTGAACAATAGGATTCAAAAGATGAGAGTGTTTCCTAAGGCACCCCGTAACCTACTGAAGATTGTATGCAGACATCTATGCACTAATCTACAGGCTCTACTAGGTACTCGCTCCAATGCCAGAGAGGTTGGTAAATCTATGCTATGATACCACTCTGTTATGACCCAAGATTCAGATCATAATGGCATGTACAACCCTCTAGTAGACAAGACTAACCCTATATCCCGGAGCTACCCGCAAGGGCTATATATACTTGAATCATCCAACATAAAAGAAAAAGCATAAGAAAATATATGTAAAAGCAGAAGTAGAAAAATACATACACAACCCAAATCCCAAAACCTAGTGTCAATGGAACCCAGAGCTACTATATGGAGTATCCAAAAGATAATATA
>JBDJHY010216746.1:0-20875 GCA_039654485.1 Withania somnifera | reverse complement strand
TTGGCTCACATGCAACAATATATTGACAAAGCAGTCCTTTATCTTTGACCATTGCATTCCCCAGAAAATCAGCAAGCCGTTTAGCTGTGGTTACTGCACATGACTTCTGCTCACCATAATCAGCTAGGGACTTGCTCATTGTGCTTGACTCAGATATATATCCAAGCAATTCACTGTCTGCAATATCTTGGCCTTGATTCTGGAGAAACAGTATGCTTATCAATGCAACTATAATAGATTTTGACAAATAACACCTTTGATCGAATTTGCATAAGTTGTAATTATACACAGCATGATTAAAATTAAGAACTTCACAGCAGTTTGCCTAGATAAATCAACATACATCAAGCAGGTCAAGCCACCGATCTGCCACAGAAGCAACTGCTGAATAGCATTCTTCTAAGGTAGATCCATGGAGGAACTTACCAAAAAGCTCAGCCTGCAAATATGGTTTAACTCAAGAATCAGTTTGTATCACAACATAAAATAGATAAGATCAGTAACCACCAAAACTTTCAGTTGATCAGACGCTGGTTCCTTGTCGATGATACCATTCAAGGTTGAGTTGAATGGACAATTGTAGTTTTATCAAATTATGCTAAGCGATGGAATACCAAGGAGAAAACTCCCCCAAGATTAGACCTGTATGACTCTTCAACGCAAAAACGTGGCTACAACTCTCACACAGAACAGTAAACTATAATCAAATAGAAAAGGATAAAGTGTTGACCAGTACATAAAATGCCAGCTAAATATAATGGCAAGAGGAGCAGCTTCTTTGCCCAGGATAAAATATGAACAGGAATGATGGAATGGTCTTAAACTCGTCGTTATATAGTATTCAAAACAAACATTGTTATACATGAAGAAGTAAAATAAAACTCTGCATTATAAGACATTCATATGTGCATCCAAAATAGCCAGATGATCCTTTCTCAGTCATTAGCTAGGACCAACTTAACGTTTGCACGAGAAGCAAGATGCAACAACTCAAATCAGGACCAAAACCACAAAAAAGCAAACATCTAATTATAGATGACAGAAATCAACTTCCGAGATGCACACCATGTGAATATTCCTTGATAAACCAAAAATATAAGGGCGTAAAACAAAGGCATCTTCCACATCAGGCTCTCTCAATGCCCTCCTAAATTATTCACTAGTTTTTTTTTTTCAGACCATCCAGTAAATCCATGTAATACTAAGCAATCGGAAGGCTAATCCTAAGGATATTAACCTACAAGACAATATGAAAGAATCACATGACTTTAGATGTAAACAACCACAAGACATGAACTGACTTTTTGTACAGTAGCAAGAATGCATCTTATATTCCCAGAAAATCTAACTCGCATCCTACTTAAGTCAAACTAGTTCTCTTTCAGTTACTTTTCTCAACATCCAAAGTCACTGAATTGGCCAACCTTGTATAACTTAGGACTTCTATACAATAGATCGGGAATTACACTCCTTTTGTGCCTAGAATAGAAAAACCAAGAAAAGATGTAATAACATTTGTCATAACAAACATATTAAGTCCACTATGGAAGGAAATAAATCAGCCGTACACATTATATTCCCAGATAATCTAACTCACATCCTACTTAAGTCAAACTATCTCTTTCAATTACTTTTCTCAACATTCAAAGTCACTGATTAGGCCAACCTTGCATAACTTAGAACTTCTATACAATAGATCGGGAATTAGACTCCCTTTTGTGCCTAGAATAGAAAAATCCAAGAAAAGATGTAATAACATTTGTCAAAACAAACATATTAAGTCCACTATGGAAGGAAATAAATCAGCTGCACACATTATATCTATTGGTAGTCTATATAAACCAGGATCAAGAAGTTCAACATGAACTACTCCAGATCAAGATAACCATTTTATATTACCCCTACATGTGTACAGCAAACGTCGTTTCAGAAAACAGTACACTAGTATGGGATTCCAAAAGTTGAATTACCTAGATATTTGTCTCATAAACTGTTATAAAACATCTCATGTAAGAGTAACTCACCAATGAAAGGCATAACCTAATAATCTGCATACTACTAATCCATTTTGCCAAACACTGAAAAATGATTGTTGTTCCATTTTATATCTTAAACTTCCTCTAAGTTCAGAAGGAAAAAAAAAACTATACTTTGGATTACGTTTCTTCAGATATACTTGTCATGTCATTTAAAGAGGCCGTGTTCTGCCTATTAAAACAGGAGCAAATTGGTAGGCCCTTATTTCCTCACACTGAAACAATTAGCATTACTCTAGATCACAGATCATTAGGTTTTATTATATATAGTAAAAGATCTTAGAATGTGACAGATGTGCCACAACAATTTAAGAAGATGGAATCTAAGCTGAATCAGGAAATGGCTGGAATCAGTAACTTAAACAACATAAGGTCAGATGTTGGTCTTTCTTTTGAACAACAATTGGTGACAAGTGAATGGACACAGTAAACGAGGAATGACTTCAGAAAGTACACAGTGACAACAACTACACTTCAGTCCCAAACAAGTTGGGATCAGCTTTGTGAAACCTCATGGACCATGTCTATCAGAAAGTATATAGGAGAAAAACACATTTTTCACTTGAAAGAAAAGAATAAATTGGGTATTCAACAAACGAAGTGAGTACCTGGAAAACTTTGATGAGCTTTAGCTCACCCCTACGTTTAATCTCAAAACCTTTAAGTTCAGCAAGTGTACCATCATCATTGAAAACTGCATAGCGCTTCTTAATCAGAATGCCTTCTTCCTTGGAAGCAGGAAGAATCATTGCCTACTTGCAGAAAAAAATAAAAGGATAATCAACATAGTTATCATGCCTTATTAAACAGCACAAAGTTCCAAAAAAGGATGACACAACGAACACTATAGTTTGCTTAAAGATGTGAGTTATGTGTTTGTGCTTCACCTTATATGGTCCATCCACTTCAAACTCAATTGAGCATTCACTGTGTATCATATATGTCTTATTGATGGGGTCCTTGAGCGTCTGAAAAATGGAAGAGGAAATAGTTTCTTTTATGCAGAAGAAAATATTGTTTTAGTTTATCAAAGTTATAACAATAATAGACTAATAGTCATGCAAAAACAATCTGTAAGTGAAACAGAGTACAGGACTAGCATCCCTCCAACCTGGTACTGATCATTGGTATTGTTCCTTGCCACATCAACGTTCAGCATTACACAAGGATAAGAGATTGTCAGCTTCTTCTTTGGATCTCTGAAAAGACATCCATAATCATCATGATATCCAGCATAATAGCAGAAAAAAATGGCATTCTTAATATAAAGGACAAACCCCTATGAAACAGAAATAATCAGAAAATAAAAATTACGCAGCACAGATTACAAGAATAGAAGGGCAACAGCAATAACACTTGAAGACACAATGCATCTTAAGAATCGAGGCATACTTTGTCTTGAAGGTATAATTCTCAGGGAAAGAGCCTGGTAATGCACACCAAATACCATCTGTGTCTAATTCGAGAGGTTTTCCAATTTTTTCAACCAATAATCGAGCATTCTGAATGATTTTTGCACCAGTATATGTAACAACTCCAGCCATCTCCATTGAGTACCATCTTGCACCCCTGAAGGAGGGAAAAAAGAGACTTTGCAGTTACACTGCTAGACGACATATATTGCTACATAGAACAGTACAGGAAAGTGCGCCAGCAGTGAAAACATACTTGCGCATGACATAACCATAAAAGGAGTTTAAAATGCATTTATGAGCCAGCTGCAATGAATCATACAGAACCACCATGTCCTGTGAAAATCAATGATATTGATTAGTGACCTATAGCATTCTCTAATCAAAGCCAGAGTGAGTTAAGACAATAGAAAGAAACATTAAATACGCACCTGTGCTTCTTGAATCTTTATGGAATTTCCGCTAGCCTTTGCTTCAGACAGCTTACTTTTCCAAACTTTATTAAGCCCTTTGTACTCATACCTCCTGTCTCGAAAACTTTTAACATAAAGCAAAAATTCATATGAGAAAACTTGGGGACCAGCTGAAGAGCTCCAAACTGATACTGTGGACATAGTATACTACAGATAGAAAAACGATCCACACGCTTGTCTTACCTCCGTACAGTATCAACATAAAAAGGATTTTCTCGCATGCAGATCCCTGCTTCTCGAACTTCTGTGACCGGCTTTTCAAGAACTCTTTTATATGCCTAAGAAAATAGATGAAAAGGGACTATTCAATAGTCCTAGAAATAGAAGTTAAAGGAAGATGGCATAGCAAAGTTAGCAACTTACCTTTTGGCAGTATTTCTTTAAACGGTCCTTGAGCTTTACTTGTTGTTCTGCTTTAGGCAAATCAAGAAAAGACTTTGATCGTTGACCATCTCCTACTTCAACAAGTTCAGACTCGAGTTGCCTCTTTATGTGGTAATAATCACTGATGTTCCGTATACGTGAAATTTCGAGTTTCAGTAGCAATCTATCTAAAAGTGCCAACTTTGTGATATATGACTAGAAACTATACCTTCTTTTTGCCATGTACATTTCACCACGCCAAACCCATTCAAGCTTCCGGAGACACTTTTTTCCAGGACGATTAAAATCGCACGCAGTGCATATCTCGTCTGAAACTATTGATGGTGGCTGATAGAATCAAGTAACAAAAGTTAGATTCAAAAGGCTACCAAATATAAAATGCACGCTACATAGACAATAAAGAGTTAGTGCCCCCAACAACAAGCTCCATGTCAATTAGGGGAGGCAATGGAAGTAATAATCAGTACATGTGTCAGCTGTTCAGCACATCATGTTTTGAAGCCAATTGAATGTCAAGATCCACATAAAGCCAATTGCAAGCATCTAAAAACGCCTGCTGCATTGTTTTAACGTTATTCTTAAGCTGCTTCTTGAATTGGTTTCGTGAAATGACACAATACAAAATATATTGATGATAATTGTAAAATAGAATTATAAATTTATTTATTGATGGCCACGCCCTAGAGAATGCGCTTAAAATGCAGCAAATTCGACCAATATTCACAGCATGGACTTCCGGGACAATGGATAAGTACAATTTGAGGGTAAAGCAGTTGAAGAATTAGAAGTATCATTTTAGTCTCATCCAGTTATGATTGGTTTTGGGTTAAGTATGGCTCAAGAATCTACTATTTAATTGATTCCCAATCTTCTAACTGTTTGAAACTTCTACAACTTATACCTTCTTCAGCCTTGTATCACCAAAAAATCTTAAGGCCGGAATAGCATTGTGAGGAGTCCCACATTGACCCTTCAAGGAATGGGTGGCCTCACTAATATGGTTTGAGCGACCTTTGCCTCTTGAGCTAGCTTTTGGGTTGAGTTAGGCCCAAAATTCATTTCTTTACAAGGTAGCAAAGCAGGACCCATCCCAATTTTCGTTTCCAATGTTAGGCCCACATATTAATTTGTTCACGCACCAGACATTCAGACCTGAGCGTGAGGGGACGGGGAAGGTTGAAGAGTCACATATCAGCCCTTTATGGATGGGTGGTCTCACTAATATGGCTTGGGCAATCCTCACCCCTTAAACTAGCTTTGGGATTGAGTTAGGCGTAAGCTCCATTTCTTTACAATCGCATTCCTAAGATTAACGCTATTCATTCGAACTATGGTGTTCCCAGAAAGCCCATAGAAATTCATCTTCTAATAATTACCATGTGAGATTATCTTCATCCAAAGATTTGCAAAATTTCAAGTTTTATGCAGGTTCTTTAGACAAGGTAGTGTGCAATGACTATCCCCAGTTACAAGAAGTTAATTGCCAAAGGATCAACCTGGTAACTTTAAAGAAGAATCCGACAAGAAAACGAAACAGGTCTAAAAGGCACAGAAGACAGGCAGAGAACAAAACCCCACAAGTCTTCAACATTAGCACCGTGTACCATCAACCTTTGATTGTTCTTTCCTCATTCCCCAATTTTAACCTGTCTATTCCAACTGCTGGAATCTTAGATTGAGAATTTCAAGTTTACACTGTTCCACACCAGCATAGTTAACTGTGCGCACATAATACTGCTTTAATAGTCAAAATATTGTGCTACTCCTCTCTTTGCATCCAGATAAACAAAGACGTTGCAAGATATATTTGTCTTGTTGTTTGGAAGGTAGTGAACAAGTAGTAAAAAACTACTCCCCTGATCTGAATTTACTGCCAGCTTCAACATTTTTATGAGATGTCCACTTCGCTGAAGCAAAAATCTAGCACACACTTACAGAGGGAAAAATTGACAGCCTACTTTATTCCAGTCTATTAACAGTTTGCCTTATCAATTTCCTAACATGCGAACTGGGAAGAAAGAGTAACAAAAGCCATACGTACTATGATACTAGAAGAACATTCTTTAAGAAATGCTCTGCGAAAGCTGACATACCTGAAGCCTATTTGTAAGTATGATGTTAGGATACATGGCAGCAACATCAAGATGATATATGAGGGGGCATTCTTCCCTTATAGGATTGTCTCGCAAATTCATTAGCTGCAAATAGATGGTTAAGATGGTCAGAGAGTAGACAAAGTTCTGAATACATCTAACGAATTTTCTCAGACTGTTAAGTTGCGCATAAGAAAGAAAGTATAAATAAGAGGAAAATGACAAGGAAATCAGAAACTTCCAGGACAACAAGTCCCGCCGGATATAGCCATGGGTGCAGGCAGAATACTTATCAAATCCCTCTCATGTCACAGATAAATGCCTCAACTCTGCCAACTTTATTAAAAATAAAAAATGAAAGACGCACTACCTTTTCCATGATGGCATTCTTCACTTCATCATAATTTACGACAGATTCCAAGTCCATCTTCCCCTCAACTCCAATAGCATATTGCAGATCTCTATCAAGGTTGCTGATCAATAGCTGGAGAGTTGAGAATCATAATGTTAGCAGCTAATATAATGGAATAGAAGAACTTAGAAATATAAGCCAACTATAACAGACACCAAAGATCTCAAAAAGCAAGTCTTTAAACAATTTATGACGTAATTACTGTACACAAGAACAAAAGAGCCAGCTAAAAAAAGGATACTTCACAGTGAAGTACTACATTCTTCTACAACAGCAATAAGACAAGAAGAGAATTGGAAGTTCAATTGGCCTTGGAAGATGTTTTGGAGAACAAGAGCACCTCCTAAAGCAGTCTATTTTGGACAGATAGCTGCAAAAGAGGCTTGTCTAACTCAAGCTGCACTTCAAGAAGAGGCCTACTTCTTTGCAATAGATATTTCTTATGGAAGCCTCATTAGAAGCAAACACTCATCTCCTACTTCACCGTAAATTCCCCTTGCAGATATGATTCGCAACATTTTATGAATAAGCTGGGGAGAAGCCCCAGGATGAGAGAAGCCTTTTATCTTGCTAGCGAGAACAGAGGATTGAAAATAGGAAGAAGATTTGGAAGACTACAAGTGGAAGCTATGTTTGGAGAGAGACGATAGATGCTTTGAAGGGAAGAACTGCATCCTCCATTGTAAAATATAGATGCTAACAAACAATATATTTATGGTGCAAGAGTAGTCCACTGGAAAACCCAACTCTCCTCGTGGAGTTTTTGGAGTCCTTGATATCCAGCTATAGCTGTGAACTTATTGATTAGTTTTGTACTTTTAAAGTATCTTCTTGATACTAATCTTCAATAAAATACTTCATCTTATAAAAAAGGAATAATACAACCAAATCTTGAGTAGTTGATAGCAACAAGCTATGAGATATATATTACTCCCTCCACCTTTCTCTACGACCAACTTTCTGCTTTAGTTTATCCTCAAAACAAGTCCCCTTCCCTTAAATGGCAAAATTCGTAATTCCAACTAGTCAGACTAACACAACCAAGAACTAACTAGTAACACTACCGCCAATATTCCAGCAGATTAACAACTCACATTGTGCACCAAAAAAAAATTGGATGACCACGAACAAAAGATATTTTTGCCAAAAACAGATTTCCCAAAAAATGGCTGAAGCATCACCAGTAACCACCTCAAAACTATCACCCATACCAACACCAACACGAGATACCACCACCGCCTATTAGTGTGTATTTCATCAAACACAATTTTTATAATACGATGTAACTTTAGATTTTCTCTACCATTCTGTGAATATAATATTCAGTAATTATTTATTTAAACTTCATATTTTATCGATTTTTGAATACAGATAGATTATACGCATTCTATGCTGAGAAATACATTCTTATTTATCCTGTGTTTAGATTTAGCGACAATATAATCAGGTATGTATTAAGATTCACAAATCTTAATCTTAAAGAAACAACAAGCAGTACCTTAGACTACTCTACCCATTATCTTAAAGTTGTATGCTTAGTTTCGCTTATAAAGCTGTAAAGACATCTGTTAGAGAAACAATTTAGGCAATAGTATTCACGCTAATGTTAGGCCGGGTGGATCAGCCGAGGGTCTATTGGAAACAGCCTCTATACATTCTCAAGATTGGGGTAAGGTCTGTGTACACCTTACCCTCCCCAGACCCCACTCATGGGTTTACACTGGTTTGTTGTTGTTGTATGAAAGTTTGTTATGTTTGTGGTGACTGTTGGATACCAAATATATTTTTCCCCTCAGTCAATTATTCACGAAATATAATCAACAGACATCCACGTATTCATCCAAGCATTCATGCTTAGTCCAAAAAGTTTATAGTGTTGTCAACTAGATGGTTTGACGAGAAACAAGTCTTCTACTCCCTTTGTCCCAAAATAGATTACCTACTTCATTTCATTGATCAACAGAATAATTTTAGATAGATTGTTATAAGAAGTTATTACCGTAATAGTTTAAAATGGTGAAAAAACAGAGTAACAAGTAGAAAATAACTCATAAAGTAGTATCTGCATAAATTCATCTAATCTGGAAGAAGAGAAAGCTTTATAATATGGTTAACCTCATAAGCAGAGGGATCGAGTTTAAAACTGGTTGGAATGTCAGATCTGAATACACCGCTTTCTAGGCATTCCACATGACCACCAATATATGTCTCGCTGTCAAGAAGTTGACTACCATAAAACTTCTCTGGATCAGACTGGTGCTTGTTTGGACAGATAACATTTGCCTTATAAGCCTGCATGCATGAGAAATGAAGAAGAAAAAACAAATAAAGCAGTTACCATACAGAAGAAAAGTGGAATCATCAGTGGAGATTTTATTTGTCCTATTTTCCAAGTCAAAATCAAAACACTGAAGAGGCACCAACTCTAAAACTAAAAATCAGAAACAAGGAACATCAGAGAACCTCTAAAGACACCTACCTGGACCATAAGAAGCATTTCACATAGAGTCCCGCTTCCTTTGCGCAAGACTTCATCTGGCGGCATGGGTATTATGGTTGCAAGGGAGAAAATAAAGGGATGAACATAAGTCATATACAAGTAGTAAGTTGAAACAGCATCTGAAACAGAATACGAAGCCATCATCTGCAAAATCATTTAAACACACGAGTTCGGTTACCCAGACCATTTCTTCCAGTGAATAAATGAAAAAAGGAAGAGTTCGTTCCACCTTTCTATATGTTTCTCCTTTACTAGAGCAGCACTCATACGTGAAAGTTAGAAACCAAAGTAACATCTATACCCACCCTGAAGAACAATTCAGCAAATCACGGTTGCTTGAGGAGAAAATATAATACTATCTCCGTCCCAATTTATGTGTCATGGTTCGAATTTCAAATATAGAATATTTTGATTGTGAACTCGAACATAGAATATTTAAGTTTTCTAAAGTAAAATTTATATATGTAGAGACTACGTAAAAATACGATAAGTCACAAAAATTAACAATTTAAAATATTTAAAAGCCATATGAAAAAATCATGCTCAAAGAACAACTCATTTGACTCTCAAAATCCAAACTGCCATATAAATTTGGATGGACGGAATACTAGACAGAATAGACAACGCAAACACAATTGTGAAAGAACTCTGCTATTGGCTGCTAATGCATGGATGAATACTCCGAAGTCCAAAGTAAAATGGTAAAGTCAAACAAGAATATTCATACTAAGAGGTAGAAAATTTTTCACGTAGCATCTTATTCTTCAATTTTTACTACAGCATGCTGCTTCTGCTTTTTTATCCTGGTACTCAGTTGTCGTTATTTTCTTTTAACTGTTCTATTTAAACTTCTTTTGAGCCAAGGGTATAATAAAGGAAACAGCCTCTCTACCCCACAAAAGTAGGGGTAAGTTTTTTTACATCCTACCTCTCCAAACCCCACTTGTAGGATTACACCGAGTATGTTGTTGTTGTTTGATCTTCGTACAAGGATCTACCAAGGTAATACTTCCCATCTTCTGGCTATGAATCTTAATAGTGGTACTAGATTCATAGATGGGAGACTGTGAGATCTCCTAAACGGCGGGTAGGACTTGGCATTAAGAACTTCTAACAAAGCACTTCTAGGTAAATGGTTGTAGAGATTTAGGGTGGAGAGAGAAGCTTTATAAAGAGGGGTGCTAGCCGAAAAATATGGAGAAATAGAAAGGGGACAGAGAACAAATGTGTCACTATGCCTTTAGGGTGTGGTGTGGAGGAATATAATGAAGGGTTGGAACACTTTGGATGATAACATTACTTTTTTTGAATAAGTAAAAAGAGTTTCATTAAAGGCATCAAGAAGATGCAGCAAAATTACAAAGGGGTATGACAAGGAATTTGCTCAATTACAAAAGTAAGCTTAATCATCTACAACTAAGAAGCAAACCCCCTCTATAATCAGTTCACAACTAGTTACAGGAGCCTGCATTGCCCAGCTAAATAAATTCAGTAAGCACTTAGCTTTAAGATCACTATTAGAAGTAGAAATCCCATCAAAACACCTACGGTTCCTTTCATTCCAAATGGACCAAAAGATTGAAGCAGGTGCCATTAACCACGACTTTTGATGCATTCCACTACTCTTTTAAGGTTAGGGATGGGAGCAGAGTTACTTTTTGGGGGTAAAAGTGGTGGAAGTGTGGTGCTTAAGGAAGAATTCTCGGTATTATATAAGGTCTCCTTCCCAAGGGAATTATTTGTTCGACGAGTTAGGGGACACAAGGGGATGAGACTTTTTGGAATTGCGGTTCAAGAGGGTTTACCAGGATTGGATGTGACCGAGCTCCCGAGATTGCTAGATTTACTCCAAAAGCAATGTGAGCCAATCGATGGACCCAATGCTATGAATTGAGAGTTAGGGAATAACAAAGTGTTTCAATCAAGTCCTTTGGTGAGAAGCTTCTGGTGAGGGCGAAGGATAGTTTTCCAAATAGTGCAGTATGCATATCAAAGATGTATTCATATGGTTGACTACAAATGGAGCGATTTTGATGGCAGAGAACCTTAGGAAGCAAAAATGTAAGGAGGCTAGTAAGGACATGGATCATATTCTGTTACATTGCAAATTAGCCAAGTGGTTATGGGAGGATGTGTCTGTATGGTTTGGTGTCACTTGGGTAATGCCAAGATTCGTGAAGGAGTTGATGTTCAGCTGGAAGAGTGGAGCTAGGAGAAGAAGGCCCAAAAGGTGGAATGTAACTACTCTTGTTCTAAAGTGGTCATTTGAAAGGGAGAAATAGGAGAGATTTTGAAGGGATGGAGAAGATTTTTTAGCAATTGAGGAGTAATCTTTGATTCATATTTTCTTTTGGTGCATACATGGTTCATGTTTGGATAGAGGATTAGGTGTCTTTTGGAGATAACCATATTTTGTAAGTTTCTCTTTTTTTTAATCTTTCCTATACGACCAAGTTGGCCTTGTTGTCGATGAAAACCTTACTTGATCAAAAGAAATAATGATATTAGAAGAGTGACGGGGAAGCTAATAAAGACATTCGTAAGATTCCAAAATGCTTTTTCTAAGAATGAAAATTCCAAAATGCTTTTTAAGTAAGAGGAGATAAATGGATTACAACCCCCATATCATAGAAGAGAATTTAGCTAACACATGTAGTAAGAGAAATTTAATCCTCGAATTCTAGCATGTAATATGCAAAGGAGGCAGAAATTACGAAGTAACAGTGAAGACTCGGAAGAAGATAACTATCCCTTTTAATGGGGAGGACATCTTTGGACTAAAAAGATTTCAAAGATTTTCTCGCGCCTACAAAACTTTATCTCTACCTTATTAAAAAAAGGATGTATGCATGCAGCAGGAATGATTTGCAAGATAAAAGATACCCAAGTCTTGGATCTCCTCAGGCTACTCGTAAATCATACGACATTAAATGATGATCATGAAATCCTGAGATAATAGAAAGCTATAAACATAAAAATTTCAAGCAGGAGTTTGGGTCTGTGCAATATGGTTTCCTTTCGGTTAAAAAAGCACATCAATCATGTCAAACACTAGTATAGAAAAATGTCATCTTCAAAATTCATGGTGAACTTACTAAGATATACCAATGTTAAATGAATCATACCTGTGGTTTTTCCTTTGCAAACCGAACCATGTCCTCAGGATTAACTTCTAGAGGATCATAACCCAACTTGGCCTTCGTAACAGCCTGAGTGTGAGAAAAATGGCAATAATTAATTTAGATGTCACAGTGAAGAGTCTGCTATAATTGCAGATGGAAAGATCTGTTCTAACAGGTCGGAATTATAAGCCAAACTTCATTTACAACAAACGAACGATCTTTTGAACCAACTTATCAGGTCATAATTCCTAAACATAAGGGGAACTCATTCACTTCTCGTTTTTTAACTACCTTAAGAGAGTCATGATCTTTCACGTTGCTTTCTTTAGGTGAACTGGTTTCTTTGGAAGTCTTATTTTCAATCTTTTTTTTAACGTATGAAATTCTGAAGAATCTTAACGGAGTGGGAAGCTTTTTTTATTAGGAAAAAGAACTCTACAAATATCCACCAATAGATCATTAGGGTCTGAAAATTTGGTTTTGAGCTACACATAGCACGTGGGAACTCCAACAAGTAAGAAATCCATGATCTGATTGTAAAGGAAACTACTTCCATCCAGCTCAATGAATACATATAAGCTTCAATCATAGCTAAGCTGCTTAAGGGGTTATGGAAAGAAGAGAAGTCACTTCAACAGATATGAGCTCTTGGGCAAAAGATGTGTGGCATCCACAGAAAACATAAGATATTGATATTATGTAATCAAGTGGAACCATTAACAAAAGCAAAGAACTAGTGTGAAGACAAGCAGATTCTACTGGATACATGCAGTTGTCAGCAAAAGGTTAAAATCACGCAAAACAAGAATAAGAGAGCATAAGCAATAAGAAAAGAAAAATAGGTTATGAGTTACACCTTCAGACCTTGGCTTCCTTGAGGAAGATAACTATCACGTTTGACCCAAGCAAAACAGTCGAGATGGCAAGCAAATTTAGCACGACATTCCCCTTGATTCTTGTCACAGGAATACCCAAGCTCCTGCAGTGAAAAATTAAAAATAATAAGTGTGTAACATGGGTTTCAGGCCGAAATGAGAAACTACAAAAACACAAAACAAAGAAAAAGAAAATGATACTAATTTCAAAAAGATGATTTTACAGATTATTCTCGAGATTACAGGACATAACGAAAACAGGCAACTTTTATGAAACTAAATGCTTGTAGGAATTACAGCAATGCTGCAAGATTTTCAGTGAAAATCGAAAAACAAAGTATTTTGGGTGGTATGGGCATACTGAACCAAAAGGACCTTATCAGATGCCTTAGAGAGAGAAAGAATTTGTATACTTTAGTCCCAAGACGCAGAAATTTACAATATTGCGAAGTTGGAAATGACAGAGAGCAGAGCTAGAAAATGAATTGGGTGCATGATGAAAAAATTCTTAGACTTCATCAGTAGTCGTATCATTTGTCCATTATCAGGAATAAGGTTGGCAAAGAAGCATTGCCCTGGAAAACCATCCACAAGATGCTGAATCGTAAACTGCTTGAGATTACTAGCATAAAACACTAACAGTAAGGAGCTACATACATCCTTCATACTCAAGCCATAATGAGTAGCTCTTGTCTCCACAAATGGCCAGTCAAAGAAGTCACCGTTATATGTTACATAGATACCAGGCTTCACCACTTTCATGTGTGCAAACCAGTGTCTAAGGAGTCCTTCCTGCAAAAAAATAATGTCATAGACAAGTAAATACCTCAATCGTGACGAAATACAGTGTAAAGAATTACAGAAAAATCATCACCTCATTTTTTACATTTGTCACTTTAAAGTGCCCTTCATATTCTGGTTTTGGGGTATACTCTATATCCTCAATGTCTTCCGCGACACACTGGAAATTCAGAACAATGTATCTGAGTAAATTGGTTATAATTGCATAGAGCACTAACCAATTTACTTCTCCAAAAATAAATAAAAATGGATCGTAGATGCATTGCTAAAGAATTCGCTTCAACGAGGAGTCTCACTAACAGCAACCAGATACATAATCTATGATAATACCCTAAATGCCCAAGCACAGAGAAGAAGACCTGAATAAATGACGTAGATCATGTCATCATGAAGCCTGTTACTAATTTTTCATACTTATAACAGCCAGGACAATGAATTCAAAGAAACCTAGTTCAGATTAGAAAGTAAGTGTAAGAAACACAAATGCAGTACAGAATAAGCACCTCTCTGTTAATAATGAGATAGCCTTGCCCATCAACCATGTATGATATCATCATTATGGAATCATATTCGGCATCAGGAAATTTAAGAGGAAGCTTTGTGGTTTCAATATCAAAAGCGCAAACATGAACTTCAGCTCGCTGCAAAAGATCAGACCTCTTCTCCAACATAACACCGGAGCTAGATACACTGACATCATACCACTGACCACATCTAACATCTAATAAATGTAAATTTCAACATTAAGATCAGATCATATAAACAGTTAATCCTAAATGTAGAGACTTCAGAAAAATTAACATTGGAAAGGGCATCACCAATGTCAATGGCAAAGCGAACATGATAGGGGACATCATATTCACGTAGATCAGTGATATAATCTATAAAATCTTGACTTCGCTGCTTGCTGCATGTCAGGAAACAATCACCTCAAGATTGACGTACCATGAATCTTAAATGAAAGAATTGGTATAAGGAAATTAAGCAATGTATAAATAACTGATGATCATCTAAAAACTATGTGAACTTCATTAAGTACTTGATGGATGGCATTTCGGGTTAATGATATTATTATCAAAATATCTACCTTCTCCCCGTCAGTATAGATTCATATGCTTCTATAGTATCAAACTTCGTTTGATTTCTCTCAACAATGTGTGTTAGATCACGCTTCACGTCCATCAACTGTTGGACAGTGTCAAATGATATCTTTAAATATGATCTGTGTAGGCCAGACAGATGATTTTTCTGAAAAAGACGAAATAAATATCAGAAAAGGATTTTGGTGGCATAAAAAATAGATGGGGTAGGTATGAACCAGCAGTGGGGCGATATGACAATCATATTCACAACTAATTGGTATAGCCTGTACAGATCTTATTCTTTCATTGCGCCCTATCTTTCGCTAAATGTCATGGGTTCTAAGAGATTGTAGGTCTTTTGATGCGATTCAATTCCATTTTAATTCTATTTCACATCTTCATTTATTCCATTCTCTTGAAAAAATGAGCCTGGGTATCAAAACTATTTATATTTACATACCAGAATCTTATCTAATCTCACCATAAATTCACTCTTCTATGCTGACTAAACTTGTTGTGCATATATCCAGGCTTCTAGTTACCTAAAACTTAATTGGTGTTATTAAGTTCTGTTTGCAAAGTTGTTTCTTTAAACAGCAAACAGTCACAAAGATAACTTGCAAACATTAATCTGGAAATGAATTTCTATTCACGTTTCACCATAGACAACATAAATGGTTTCATTAATCTCCTTTTGTAAGGATGTTTCCTTATACCAAGTAAATGGAAAAAGGAAAACAAAATGGCCCGAAGAGTGAATATAGCTTAGTTAACGAGATTATCAGTGACATTCATGTCTAATAGTTTGAGTCTGCTTCAAAGGATAAAAAGGTGAATTAACCACAAAAAAAAAACACAATTTCACATTGTTTCTTCTTCTTTCGACTCATAGACATTCTTACATTCAGTTTTCTCTCACACTCTGCCACCTCATGACTAGACATATGACCTACTATCTCTTGCACGTAGCATTCAAACAGTGATGATAGACAACCATTTTAGTAATAACATGAAATGGGAAGTGATATGATGCAGAATCAAACCACGTGCTTGCTGCAGGTCTCAACACTTTACACATCCAATAGCCCTTTTATGGGGTGTCATAGTGGAATTCCACTCATACACACTGCACTTCCATTAACATGGAACTTTTGAATATGAAAGCATTCATGAAAGAAGCAAATCCTAAATTTGATGTTTACAGACTTACAAGATCAAGATCCTCTTTCTCTAAAACTTCAATATCTGCGATTTGAGATTCATACCGCCTTCTCAAATATGAGTCGACATCCATTTCCATTTTATCCTATTTAACAAATGCGCAACAATCAGCAAATGTATGAAATTTGGACAAAGAAACACCTGTCTTTTAATGGAGTACAGAAAGCTAGATAAAAGAAATTTAAGTGACTGACCTTTGTTGCCACATAAAAATATGGCCTAAACTTGTACTTTGCTTTGAATGTTGAACCATCCTTCAATCAGAAAATTCACACATAAAACTCACTAAAATTAACACTTCAATATTTCATCTAATCGGATAAATAAACAATGCTTGCACTAAGAATATCCAATCAATAACTCCCTTAAATTAACATTTTAATATATTTTCTCTTATCAGATCAATAAACAGCACTTCCACTAAGAATATACAATAAATAACTCACCCATATTTAATTTCAATATGCTCTCATCGGATCAATAAACAACATTTCACTCAGACTATCCAATCAATAACTACCTAAATTAACATTTCAATACTTTCTCTTATTGGATCAATAAACAATACTTGCACTAAAAATATCCAATCAATAACTACCTTAAATTAACATTTCAATATATTTTCTCTTATCGGATCAATAAACAGCATTTCCACTAAGAATATCCAATAAATAACTCACCCAAATTAACATTTTAATATTTTCTCTTATCGGATCAATAAACAACACTCGCAGTCAGTATATCAAATCAATCACTCACTTAGATTAACATTTCAATAGTTTCTCTTGTCGCATGTCATGTGGGGGAAGGCAGGGGGCTAGTCTCCATTCATTTCTCCTTATTCGTAATCATATTTAGGAATCACATACTTTGTTCTTCGGCTTTTACTACTCTCTATTGCTCTATTTGCTTTATATCTTGTTTTTGCAGCCTTACTTTTGTATAATCATGCTTCAAAATCTTCTTTCCTTTTAAGCCACGTAAAGAGGAGGAGGGGGATGTTAAGGACTACGTACATCCTACCTCCACATCACACTCGTGGGATTGCACGGTATATTGTTGTTGGATAAATAAACAACACTTCCGCTAAGAATATCTTTTTTTGTTTTTTTTTTATAACCTTCGTGTCCGAGCTAGCTTTCGCAGCTCGACTAAATCCACGGGATACCTGCCAGCTCCCGTCAGAAACAGGTATGTCCACCAAGGCTAGAACATATGAGAAGAATTGCATAGTGTTTGTTTTTCTTGTCTCTTCTGGGATTTAAACTGATACCTTAGGCCTCGTGATTTTTTAACCCACTTCATTTAATACTAGGCCACACCTTGGGTGCTCCAAGTCCGCTAAGAATATCCAATCAATAACTCGCTTAATTTAACATGTTGTTTCTTTTCACATGAATAAACAACAAAATGAAAGCAATATTCTACAAGTATAAACTTTTACCTGGCAAACAAAATAAAGATCGACACAACTGTACACTTTGTGAGTCTCCTGATCCTCCCAGGACGACTACAAAATCAAACCAAAATAAAATATCATAATTTACAATCAAAAAAAAAACTCAAAATTCACATTTCAAAAAAGAAAAATATCAAAATTCACATTTTCACAAAAAATTCAAAAAAATATAAAATTCATATTTTTCACAAAAAATCAAAGATAAAATCAATATTCACATGTTCAAAAAGATTTCAAAGAAAAAAAACTCAAAAATCACATTTTCACAAGAAAATCAAAAAATAAACTAAAAATTCAAAAAATGAGGTAAAATTTGAGATGTAGAGTAGTACAGAAGCAAGAGTAAGAAGCCAGCCAAGTCGTTTATCTCCTTCAGTGAAAACATCAAACCCGAGCTTAGATTCGAGCTGTTCTTCAGAGTTAAGTATGAGTTTTTGCTTCTTTGAAAACCTAGTGTCTCGCCGGTCCCGGCGCCGACTACTTTCACCGGTGTTCATACTTTTTCCGATGAGAACTCCGATGGATGAGATCGCAAATTTGGAGACAAGAGGTCAGATTTTTTGATTTCACAGTCTTTAGGGTACTGAAAGAGAGGGAACGAAGGGGGGTAGGGTGTTTAAGCATGGGGTGGGCGTACTCTTTTCCCGCGCTTTCTTTTTCTAATGTATTTTATTTATATTTACTTATGTGTTTATTACTCCTGTTGAAATGACAATATTGCCCCTATTATTCTTCTTTTTGTTTTTAAGAAAGGACTGTTTATAGAGGTTAAAATAAATAGGAAAAATCACTTAGTATTTTTATCCTGCTGAAATTTGAATCTAAAAATTTGGATCTCATTATTCTTTAATCCACCTCATTTTGTTTATGCTCAATTACAAAATTGAGCTAGTATTTAAATATGTGATTCATCTTGTAATTTTAAATTAGTATTTGAATATATGATTAGGAATCATAATTTGAAATCACAAAATTAAATCTTAAACTACTTAAAAATATGATTTGAGATTCCAAATCATAATTTCAACCTTTTTAGATATAAAATTTGGCTCACAAACTTATTTGTAAGAAAAATGTTATTTTAAATTTTATAAAAAAAAAGAGACTAATATTTGGCACAAAGAGATTGTTTGTACCATATAAAAGAATTATATTAAAGAATAATTAATTATTTCTTCTGTTGACTAACGATTTTTTATAAAAATTATGTGTATTTGCCAGTTTGTAACTGTATTTATAAAAATAGTATGCAGATATGTAATTCATCAATGTCGTGTCTTAGAATATTTTGATATCTTATTTATGAATTATGGTTTGTCCAGTTAGTAAGATTGTGTAATTTTTTTTTAAAAAAAAAATTGATAGTTTTTACAACTTGTGGGTTTTTCATATTTATGAAAAAAATACAACAAAAAAAAATTCAAATTGCATGTCCAAATGATGTAAAGCCAGATTCCTATTTTTTTAACCCCTCCCTGAGAGCTTTCACTCTTTTTACTACCTCGATAAATCTCAAACTCAGCTTTTCATGTTTATGAAAGCAATACAACTAAAAAAAATAATCAAATTACATATCAAAATGTCGTTTGGCCACGTTCTTAGTTTTTTTAACCCCTCCATAAGAGCTTCCACTCTTTAACGATCGAATTTCCCTTCCTAGAAGCTTTCACTCTTTTGCTCCTTTGATAGCGTGGGTGACACAAAGGCATTCTTTTACCTTTCTCTAGGAGCTTTTACTCCTTTTGCTCCATCTGTGACTCAAACTTATTTTCATTTACCTCTCCGTAGGAGCTTCCACCCAAAACTCACAACATTCGGGTTAAAAGTAAAGGTCCTTATCATCCGCACAACTCTCTCTTGTCTAGTGATGTTCCTTGCGAAAATAGAAAAAAAAAATAATTCAAAGTGAGAAAAAAATGATATATGAAAATCAATTATGTTTGGCCGTGAAATAAAGTAAAGTAACTTTTAAATTTAAACACATATTTTTCAATAAATACAATACTTGAAATTTAAAAATAAATAAATAACAAAAAAGTTATTTTACTCCAAACCACTTACAAAAATTTAAAAATAATTTATATTTATATTCATAATCAAACACAAAACAATTTTTACTTTGAAAACATAAATCACATATTTTTATTTATAGATCATAATCAAACACAGCTCTAATACCCACAACATAAATTGCTTTTCGCAATTTTCACAGCCAAATGGACCCTAAAGAAATTAACCAAACGTTAAGGGTGCAAACTGCAAATTACTCCGAATCTTAGATTATAATTCAACGGTGGAGATCGCATCTCAGTATTACCATAGAACAAAAAGCCCTAACTATATATACATAGTATTCACCTCTCAACTTTTCTCTTCCATTGTAAGTCGCAGCCCTAAGAGAAACAACAAACACATTCTTCTCTTAACTTCCAAATCTCATCTCACAAAGTAAGTTCTCTCTATTTATTTTTGCTGAAAATATATTTTTTGTTTGTTTGTAATTATCATTATATTTGTGTACATGTATAGAGAAGAAAATGAAGGTTATTGCTGCATATTTGTTGGCTGTGTTGGGTGGTAACACCTCCCCATCTGCTGCAGATTTGAAGAAGATCCTTGGTTCTGGTATAGTCCCTTTTTTTTACCTCATTATTATATATATACATTTTGCTTAATTAGTTTATGACGTGCGGGGGTGAAAATGATTGATATTAATGTGAGTAGATAATAACCAGCTGCCAAATATTTTCACTTAAGTATGCCTTTTGGTTAAATTCATGTAAGTTTTGAGTACAATAGATCTATGTTGCTTCGACTCTTCAGAAATATTCCAATGGGTGCATGTGGGATTCTCCAAAAGAATTGCATTTTTGTAGAGTCTGTCAGTGGCATCAAAAGTAAAGAGTCTGAGCAACTTAGCAATAGATATAACAGACCCTTGTGGGAAGGCCTTTCGTCGGACCCTGTGCATAGTGGGAAATTAGTGCATCAGGATGCCCTTTATT
>JBDJHY010216718.1:0-11291 GCA_039654485.1 Withania somnifera | reverse complement strand
TAGTGGTTCTTATGACATTGACATCGGGTCTTGGGTTTGTTCTGTATACTTATTTTCTTGGCTATTCTTCTACTTTATTGTAGCATTCCTCCGCTTCGGCTACGGACTATGGGGTTTGGTTCTCCTACTGGTGGATAGTAGGTGTCATCATGACTTCGAGAAATCGGGTCATGATAGGAAGGTAACTACAACAATAGCTAATGAGTACAGTAAAGGGTCAGTTGTAAGTGGGTGCAGTATCGGCAAGAAGATATAAAGGAAAGCCTCTAATAAAGTACAACACATAGACTCGAGTCACAAGTAGATCATGAAAAAATGTGACACATACCTGGAGCTCTAATATAACCAACATAAGGAGGGACCAACAAGTGAAACCAAACCCCCAAAAAGCTAAGCTAGCAGAAAATACAACAAGTGCATGGATAGTACTTATCTAGATAAAAGGGAAACAAATAAGGTCGGCACCCCATTCTACCGATAAGTACACTTAGGCAACCAAGTAACTCAATAGATACTTCCCCCATAAGCCCTGAAGAGTAGAAATCAATGCGTACAGATGTAATGCAAAGGGGTGCTAAAAAGTAAATAGTGCATATACGCACCCTCCCCAATACTGACTCTGTAGGGAAAGAAACCACGAAAACTATCGCGTATACTTACTAAACCTACCCCAGTATGCCCCTCCCCCAACCACGCAATATACCCCAGTAATAGAAACCTAGGTCAGAGGGTCTGTGGAGGGATCCAATCCCACGTACAAATATCCTCGTAAAAGGCATCCAATGCTATAGTCATCAGGGCCAAGAGGCCAAAACTTAGGATCAGCCCGTATATTATATCTCAATGACAACTCAAGTCTATCCATGTAAGAAAGGATCCAAATCTTAGTAATACCTAACTGCCGCCTTGTAGGCAATATCCAGAAATCATAGTGATAGTGAGAAAATAGCCTCAATGATGTGAGAAAACATCTCCATACTGCTCATAATCTCAATCGTGGGAAATAAAAGTATATATATGAAATCAGTTTCCAGTTATCCATCTGTCAAAATTAGGTTACCTTTCAAAATATTTAATGCATGCTCGCGACACAAAACCCATCACTAGGATAAACTGGTCTAAGGCTTCTAACTAGAAGCAATAGGTTAGCTGCTAAGCCCTAGTCACAAGGTATATCCTCTCCTAGCCTAACCACAGTCCCGATCCATGAGTGATCGTACCATAGCTGCCACAACCTCCAGAAAGGTGCCCGTTAAAGGCTAAGAACACACCCATATAAGGAGATACACAGAGATGCCATAGCTCATCCAAGAACCACTCACTCTAAGGCTCACACCGGGATAAGGTACAATATCATCACACTGGGCTTCTAACCACTCAACACAGTCGTAACCGGCTAGGTATAATATCATCACATAAGGCATCTGACCTCTATCATAGCTGTCCCAGCTAACTATGGCCCGAAGGGACACACACACCCTAATCACACATAATATTTCAAGTACAACAAAAAATAATCAAGCTACCTAGATCATCTCTAAATCCACCAACCTAAATTGAGGGATAGCTATTAAGATCTAATCCCTAGTATAATCCTCTCACAGAGTCGGTATATAACAATACACATCAAAGGTGTTACTCCTCCCCCAACCACACTATAGTCCAGAATCCGCGTGAGGCACACAGGTATGAAAAAATAGCCCTAGGGTAAGTGGTTACGCTATGAGCCAACTAAATGGGCCATAGGCTAGAAGAATAAGCATATTGGGAATCGACTAGTCATCTTTTCCCCAAGCTGGTACTTTACCATAAATATACTGTACTAATACTCAGTCTGGAAAAAGTAGATTGTAGCCTACCTAGCACTGGTAAAAACCTTAAAAGTCATGCTAGAACAAGTGGAGAATTACGAACAAGCTCAGCACTACACGAATTTAGAAAAAACATAATCCAAGAGTCACAAGGAGTAAAACAAGACTCATATGGCTATATAATAGCAGAGTCAAAATCTAAACTAAAAATGGTCCAAGAACCCTATAGTTTGGAATAACTAAAATATTTATACTAACAATAAAGCACAACTCATACATCATATGGTACAAAATAGGACTCAAACTAACAGTAGAAATTGAATGTATAAGCCCTAGAACTTTATATACTTGATGAGGGGCCAAATTACCATATATTTAGCCATTATTTGCCTCATATATTAATAGTTTTATTTATTTCTTGAGTAATAAATATTCTATATTATGCTAATATGGTATATTATGGTGTAGGAATTATTTGACGCAAAAAGGAAGAAGTTTGAATGAGTTGTGGGATTTGTATAGATTATCACAACACATGTTGATCGAAGTAGTTGTGGGATTTGTATAGATAGGGATTAGAGGGATGATCGTTCCTCTACTCAGAGATTAAATCCCGAAACTAACATTTAGATAATTCGAGCTAATTAATTAAATTAAGTAAATATTATTTCTAGCAAATCCATAAGCCTAGTTCTAGTTATTCATTGATTGAGTAGAAATATATTCTTCCCTAGATTAATTGTCCATTAATTAATTTTAAGATTCTTAGTTAAATTCCATTCTTCATTATATCACATCGAACTCTTCGCTTAAATAGTAGTTAAGAATTAGTTTAATCCAATTAAACAGTTAATACAAGCCCCTCTGGATTCGACATCCGGCTCGCAAGAGTCACTATATTACTTGTACGATCGCGTACACTTGCATGTGTGTTTGGACGCAATAAGTTTTTGAGTGATGAGGGGACAAATTACCATATATTTAGCCATTATCTGCCTCATATCTTAAAAGTTTTATTTATTTTTTGAGTAATAAATATTTGATATTATGCTAATATGGTATAAAATGGTGTAGGAATTATTTGACGCGAAAAGGACGAAGTTTTGAGCTAAAACGAATTAAATATAAGAGATTACAGAAGGAATTTTAAGCAGGCAGTTTAATGGAATAAAGTTAATATTATATTCAATAAAATATACTAATATAATATTCATTCAAATGTAAATTAAATTTTACAATTTAAATAGGAGAACTGTCGTGAGCTGTTTACTCCTATGGCAGCAATTAGGTTACCAAGTCCTTTTTGAACTTGGTTATTTTATTTAGGGTTATTTACTACACCTATAAATACCCTATTTTGTACAACATAAAGAGATTATTATTATTATTATTATTATTTGAAAGAACAGCATATATTTATTTTAGAGGCTACATATTATTTTAGGTTTTTGAGTTCTACATTGTAAATAATATTAGAAGACTTTTAATCGAAGGCAAGATCTTGGAGCCGTCCTAGAGACCAGAGAACAGTTGTGTACACTTTTCTTCTCCTTTAATAATATATTTTTACTTTCTTCTTTCGATGAGTTGTAGTAATTATTCCATGTCTATGTGGAATTAATTCTTCATGTTCTAGTGTTGTGTTATAAATTAGCAATATGATTATTTATTTATATATTTTTTAATTTGCAAAAATTATCGTATAATTGACCTTATGTTTCTATGCTTAATATATTAGAGCTTCACGACCATTAAGATAAACTTATAAACCTGAAAGTGAACTAATCGGGGATCTGAAGGTTAGAACAAGAAACGTAAGGAGTGAGTTCATATAAATTGAGTATGATTCGCAACTAAGACATGATCATGTACTTGGTTGCCTCACTTGGTTCATTACGGGAAGATAACTATAATGCATCTAAACTAAATTATCACAACACATGTAGATCGAAGTAGTTGTGGAATTGTATAGATAGGGATTAGAGGGATGATCGTTCATCTACTCATAGATTAAACCCCGGAACCAACAATTAGATAATTCGAGCTAATTAATTAAATTAATTAAATATAATTTCTAGCAAATCCATAACCCTAGTTTGAGTTATTCATTGATTGAGTATAAATATATTTTTTCTTAGATTATTTATCCATTATTTAATTTTATGATTCTTAGTTAAATTACATTCTCCATTATATCTCTTCAAACTTTCCGCTTAAATAAAAATTAAGAATTAGTTTAATCCAATTAAACAGTTAATACAAGTCCCTGTAGGTTCGATATCCGGCTCACAAGAGCCACTATATTACTTGTACGATCGCGTACACTTGTGTGTGCGTTTGGATGCAACATCTGATACCACATTTTCCTTGCTAGATGATATAGAATGAGATTTCATAATCCTTCAGCAACTCTAACCAACTACATTTTCTCAATTTAACTCCATCTGGATAAGAATGTACTGAAGTCTATGATGATTGGTGAATATCTCGCAATGCATACCATAATATCTCGAAATGCATACCATACAAGTAATGTCTCATGATCTTAAGTGCGAAAACTACTGGCGCTAATTCTAAATCATGGATGAGGTAGTTGCGCTCGTGCACCTTCAGTTGTCTAGAAAAATATACTTCTATTTGACCTTAATGTATTAAATAACAACCCAAACCAATACCAGAAGCATCAAAATAAACCAAAAACTATTAGCCCTCAACTGAAAGAGTTAAAATTAGAGTTGAATTCAATAAAGTCTTGAGCTTCAGAAAGCTCTCCTCACACTCAAGCACCACTGAAATGGAACACACTTCCTGGTCAATCTAGTCAAAGGCAATGTTATGGAGGAGAAACTCTCAACAACACATCTACAATACCCTGTCAAACGCATAAAATTTTGAACCTTGGTAGGAAAAGTGGGTCTAGGTCAATCACGGTTTCTTCAATCTTTTCCCGGTCTACCATAATCCTATCCTTGGATACCATGTACACCAAGAATGCTACCCAAAACTTGCACTTTGAGATTTGGCATAAATTTGTCTATCTCTCAAAGTCTAGAGCATAATCTTGAAATGTTATTCATTCTCCTCCCTCCTTCTCGAGTAGAAAATGATGCTATTAATGAACACTATGATGAAAGATTCCAAATAAGGAACAAATACTCGATTCATCAATCCCATGAATACTAATGGGCCATTAGTCAACCAAACGACATCACCAGGAACTCATAATGACTGCAGCGAGTCCTTAAGGTTATCTTAGGGATGTTCGCTTCCCTAATCCTCAACTAATGATATCCAAATCTCAAATCTATCTTAGAAAACATAATTCCACCCTGAAATGGGCCAAATAGATCATACAATATGCGACATCAGATAGTTATTATTTATGGACACCTTATTCATCTACTAGTAATCAGTACGAATATACATAATACCATGTTGATTCTTCAAAAATAGAAAAGGAGAAACCTAAGGTGAAACATTCAGCCTGATAAAACCCTTTCCTAGAAGAATCTGAAGTTGAACACCGAGCTTCCAAAGATCGATAGGATACATATGATAAGGGGAAATAAAAATGGGTCTATTTCTCGGCTCAACATCAATATCACTCTCAGGAAGGAGCCTAAGAAATTTGGTTTAGGAAGGTATCAACAAACTCAATGACCATAGGCACTGAATCAAGAGAGAGAGTATCACACTAGCATCACGAACATAAGAAAGAAAGGACAAAGATCCTCTCGATACTAACCTCCTAGACTGAATGAAAAAAATGATCCTGGTTGCTGCGTGACTAATAGAAACCTACAACCCAACTAAGGATATACTAAGCATGGCTATGGTAACAGTCTTGACATAGAAATTCAATATGGTATGAAGAGTGGATAATCTTTCCACTCCCATCAAAGCTAGATAACCCCAATATAGAAGCAAAAAATATAGATGCATATGATTAAGCAGATCATGTAGAAAACAAATAGATATCTGAAGACAAATTGAAATTGCAAATGTGATCCTGAAATCTAAGGCCATAACCTCTGCCCTACCAAAGAAGGCATATAACTGATAGAGGCTATCATTAGGCTGATCAGTAGAAAGATTATCTTCCCTAATCAGATGAACACCTCTAACCGGTGGTTCTATTTCCATAAGAAGCTGAGTTAAGGGGTGAATCATCCCACACTAGGAATACTCTTTGATAAAATGATTGATTCCGCACTTATAATAGACCATAGATGTTTTTCCTTGATAAGATACGCAGGTTGACCAAGAAAGTCCTCATGGAATGAAGACCCCAAATGAAAACCCTATAGAGAATGAGTGGAATTCTGACCACCGTAACCCGTATGTACCCTATTAGAAGTATGGAGTGATACCTGCACAAGCCTACTAGGTTGAATTTGATGATACTATTATTGATGATCTCTGCCTATGAAACACCCACCACAGGATCAATAACCATTTAACTACCCTAGTATCGGGGCCTCTTATAGCTACCCCCGTTAGCCTTTTGATGCAGGATCTATAGTGCAGGAATGATCTACCACATTCATAAATAAATGCCCATTAGATACCATCTCCTTAGTAGCAAGGAAAAGATGAAACCTTAACCTCCTAACAAAAAAAGCACCCTCTTGTGCTCGATAGGCATAATCATCGCACTATGTCTAGACAACTCGTGGAATCAGGCCTCATATTCTGATACTATCATCAAACCTTGGAGAAAATCTGTGAACTAATGACTTAGTCACTCTTGCATGATACGAGGCACATATTTGGCCAATAAAGCCTCAAAAAATTATGCCCAAGTCATAGAAAGGGACTCCACTAGTCTGTAACCCACATAACCTCTCCACTATGTTTTGACAGACCATCGAGATAAAACATGGTATAATCAACTTCTAGGTCTCCACCAATCTGAGGTTATCCAACCTCTCCTAGAAACTGATAATAAAATAATAAGAATCCTCCCATGGATCACCTTAAAACCTCGGAGGACCTAATTTGAGAAATTGACCCAATATTTTCTACACCTTAGAATTCATAATTGGTTGGGCCTCTATTGAATGCGCTATGATTGGCACAAACAGAACCTCTACATGGAGAGTTACAATATCTAGCTATGTAATTGAACTATAGGCACCCTGTGTGACTCCATGGGATCATATATAGGCCCCATTCATGACAACCTCCTAAAATTCCCAATAACTAAAGCAACACATCTCGTAGAATAAGGTAGGTACCTACCCTGGTGGATCCTAGACTGATTGCTGTCCCACTGGCTGCTTGGGTTGGAAATCTTTTGGCACTAGAAGTAGATCAATAGATGACTCTAGCTTGAAGTATGAATCTCTAACTATTGTGGTAAGCTCGTGCTCGACCTTGACCTCAGGTTCAACCCTACCTCGACACCTAAATTGATCTCTAGCTGCAGGATCAGAGGCCTCGCCCTTGACTATTAAAGCCTTTATCCTAACCATATTTGGAAGAGTGAAATAATGAAATATCTATGAAACTGATAGGAATAACAATGCATGATAAGGAGACCAAAGGTGAAAGTTTCCTAAAACTACACTATAGTATCCCAAAGATAGAATACAAATATTATCCTAGCAATTTAAGGGACTCTACTAGATACTTGGCCTATGGAAATGATACCAATGAACCTAGAGCTATGATACCAAACTGTCATAACCCAAAATCCCAGGTCATGATGGAACTTACTAGATACATATTATTTCCAGATATACAAAATAATACTAGTTCAAAAATTAAAGGAGACATATCAACTCTACTTATCAATAGCTAACGTTGTAACTCCAATACAAAAAGCTTTACACAAGGAAATGTCAGAAGTGATGACTCACACTAGGATCTGTATTAGAAAATATATAGAAGTGTAGTATGAGTACCAAAAACAACGGGTATCCAGTAGGTATTACAGCCCGACTAGGCACACATAAAATACAAATACAATAAAATGTGAATTTAATCTTCATAAAGTAATAATGTAGATAGGAGTACAACAGGTCAAATCCAAAATATAAAGAGAGAAGGATACCACCATCCAGAAAACATAAGTATCCTACCTCATCTATCATCGCAGTAACAAGATATAAAAAGTATAAAAGTAAACTATAAGTGCAACATGAAAGTATTTAACTAACCTAGAGATATAGATAAAACAACTCTAATCCACAAAGTAAAGTAGAACTCTATTTTTAACCTAAATATACCCCCATAAGATCAAACGATACACATTAAAACAAATAATACCCAATTTTCCTCCCATACAAAAAGTAGATACAAACAACAACCAAAACCCTACTGGCTCCCCTGTAAGTAAAGTGGCTACAAAAATAGAAATGATGCCATACAATATAAAGATGGAAATAAATTTTATGCCCAATAGTATGACTACTTCTCATCTGGCACTCAAGGTACACAAAAGGACCCATGGATAACTCAAACCGTATACCTCATATCCATCGTATATATTTCCAATACCTGTGGTCTGGATTGATACAACTCATGGGTGACTTAAATTTTATGTCCTGTCCAAATTTGAATTGGAACTAAAATAAGTCAAGTTTCTATATGGGGTTCCCAGACTCAATTTGGGACTAAATCAAGTGGAATATCCATATTAGGTGCCCAAATGCGAACTAGGACTAAATCATGTAAAGTATCAGTATCTTGTACTCGAACTCATATATAGGGTCTCAAACATGTGAAAATCTCAATATCAGGTGTAAAAACTCAAATTGGGATAAAAACATGTCCAAATTACTCTTTTGAAGTTCAAAGCAAAGAAAATATCTTAATTCTCAATTTTTATGCCAAACGAGTAATCAAGAATGTACACCCAAATAAGAAAAATAAGGTAATAGTATCATAAATTTCTAAATTTCGTCCTTTATGCACTATGTTCAATGCAAAACATGACTACTACTTCCAATTCAAAAGACTACCCAAGGCAACCGATCTAACTGAACTTACTAACAAGCTTTATCCTCCCGAAGAACTCACCATAAGTCAAGATGCTATCCCAAAGCTAAGTTAAGGTCACTAAGCTCATACTAAAGCTACCATCTACCCTGATCAAAGCCAAATAAAAAGATAATTACCTAATCCAATGGATCATACCAGAATTCTACTCTAAACCTGCTAAAGTAAATAGGAAATATCAAAAGAGTAGTAACATCTAGGAGAAATAAAATTAAACCTAAAACTCTCACCCAAATTTTCAAATCATTTTATTTATACTATATACATACTAAGTCTATAAGAAAGTAAGTTGTAACGTAGATGAAGGTCGAAAGCCATGCTCTCGAAACTGTGTTGGAGCCTAACCTCTCAGAGAAATCTTTGAATATTTTCCTATAAGAAAAAAATATTATACTTATCATCAAAATAAAAATGAGACTCGTATTGCAATATAAAAACTCGAGGCAAAATTTAGGTCAAGAAAGATCCCATAGGCCTGCTAACCGAATTTGAAAATAAAAATCTCCACAAGGTTCCTCGTAATATTGAAACTGCATTCCCAAAATATAAGCATGAATGGAGTCTAAAACAAAGCGTATAACATCTTTAAAAGAAAAGAAAAGCACGACTTAAACTATAGAAATTCATGAAATTAAAGCCAGAAAACGTACACAATTACGTATGAAAATAATTAACATCAGCAAACAACTACTCCTAAGATCTAATTTATGCAACCATAACCTTTTCCAAGCTCAAATGATCAGAAATGGTGGAATCAATCAAATAAAACATGTTTAAAATGAGGAGAAGACACTTATATAGTGTTAGGGGTCCCTTTTTCGCGATTGCGGGGACCCCTTCACCAATGCATCTTGACCCAAACCTAACTCTCCATGATCATGTAATCCCTTCGAGGATGTGGAGAAGGACCTGGACTAGGTCTGGCAGACTCCTCTTCGCAAAGGCAGAGGAGTCGCCGTGAATGTGAAGAGTAAAGACCTATGCCTTTTGCGATCACAGAGGACCTTCATGAACACAAAGAACAAGAGGGTCCAGCACTAGGTGCAGTTACACCAACAATTGCATCATGTTCAAAACTCCCCGTACAATCTCTCAGAAAGCATTTGAAACCCAACAAATAGAATTCAAATGTGCTACTAGAAAGAAAACAACATTTTAGTCTCAACAAGTTTGATGGAATATATTTGAGGTCGTTTTAGTGAAGTGTTAAAATAATTCAATACTTTTTAAAATTGACTAAAAATCCAACCATGCACTAAAAACAAGTTAGGTTACCTTGGGAACCAAACCAAAGATGCTACTAACCTAAACTCGATATTTCAGAGCTAATAGAATTGTCAGAATTTGAATTTTACACTCCGATATTTGAAAGCTGACCAAAGTTAATCTTCAGCTTCAAACCATCTGTTATCACGTCTAAGTACCTAAAACTCAATTGAGAGCCCCGAGATTGGATCAATGACCACCTAAATTAAAATCCATAATTCAAAGTTAATAGAACTTATAGAATTTGATTCTGGGTGTATCTTCAACTATTCCCAAACTTAAGGCTCTAAAACAAAAAGACTAATATAAAGCCCAAAATAACAATCAGAGAACTGGACTACCGGTCAAAGCAACTCATAAATGACTTAGAATAGCTACAGAAATGCTCTAAACACAAAAAAAGCACGAAAAATACAAAAATGACCTAGAGGGTGATATGATGGTATTCTACGTCACATTGTTCACTTAAAACCTAAAAATAGAGAATGTTCTTGAGTAATAATAGTATGTTTTAATACTTTTTTTGAGTAATTAAAAGGTTAAGCCAATAGGTGGAAGTGTGCAACAAATCGTAGAAAAAGGGTAGTTTTCACTAAACAATGAGATGATTTACTTGCACTCTTTTGACCCTATCGCCTAATAGAAATCACACTGCATAGGAAGTAGGAAATAGCGGCCCAACTGATGTCTTGTCTTCTGGCAGACAGTTCAGCCAACAGCATCCCACCTAATGAAAAGCTCACTGGATAAGGACCAAGAAATAGGTAGGCTATCTCCCAGCTAGAACCACTTAACAAAAAACTCACTGGATTAAGAAGGTGACAGACGGAAGACCAGATGGTCTGTCTATCACTAGGCAATTCGCCTGAAGTTCCACCCAACCTGACGAGGCCCAACCTAAGTTTTTATTAATGCACTTACATCCATGCTTTATAAAAACAAAATCAGCATAGGTTTTAAAGGAGGAGACCATCACTTACAACTACATAGAATACAAGACTCTAATTCTAGTTCTTTTACACATTTATTTTTTAAGACTTGAGAAGCTAGGGTTTAATACCCTTACTCTTTTAAGAATACAAGTGTTGAGTTCTTTTGATTATTATTCTACAGTCATTTGAATGTTTACACCAACAGTATGTTACTCATTATGTTATGGTTTCTCGGTTGTAGTATGATGTTAATTGTGGGCTAAACCCTAACCCTAGGGTT
>JBDJHY010216708.1:0-11292 GCA_039654485.1 Withania somnifera | reverse complement strand
GCTCGGATACTGTTTACGTGGGTTGGGTCGGTCCGGATCAATCATTTTGGACAGGATTAATCCGGCCCGGATTGACCCTGCCCGGAACAGTGCCGACCCAGCCGGGACCGGAGCCCGGCCGGGCCATGGACCAAATGGTCCGGACTGACCAAGACCGGCCCGGGAAGCAGGTATAATTAATTGTAATCTTTATTTTTTATAAAAAATATATTTAAAAATAATTATTATTATGTTAAAAATTGAAGGCTTCCTTTTATTGAAAACTACTTGTTATTTAGAGGTTTAATACATAATTAATTGTGTTTGTTCCATTTTAATAATAGTAGTAATCGTTCTTCAATACTACAAATTTCGTTAATTATGATTTATGATACATAAATGGAGCAAATATTAAATAAAAAAATTATCTTATGATAAAATAATCAAACATCCTTCATAATTATTTTTTTTTAAGAAATGTGTAAATAAAAATATGATAGGTATTTTGAGATGAAGAAAACAGTTGTTTTGAACTATACCCTTAGGGGCATTTGGTAGGATATATAAAAAATAGTATAGAATATAGTGTATTAGTAATGTTAGTGTAATAATATTTACATTAATCATGCTAAGATTTTTCTTATGTAGTATTTGATTTGTTGTATTAAAAATAACATGCACTGTATTTAAAAAAAAAGCAATATTTGTATTAATCTTATCAAGTGTTTGATTTGGTATATTAAAAATTATATACATTGCATAATTTCGTAAAAGAAAATATTTGTTTACAAAAATATCACTTACGCTTTTTACTAAAAAATATGTTGAGAGGAATTTGAGGGATAATCATGTCATTATCCAAGTTAATGCATGTGTTGAAACCCTTTGTATTACTAATACATGCAAATGGATGGTATTAGTAATACATATCTCAATACACAATAGAGTGTATAAATAACGCAAGTGTTAGTTAAACATATGCTAAAAAAAGTACAAAACAAGATGTTAATATAATAGTACAAGACTAATGTATGCAGTATTTTCTTTAATACACTCTATCAAAAGACCCCATGTATTAGTTATACACACATTTAAATCCAACTAGACTTTATAACTAATGTGTAGGTTGAAAAGTGTATCAAACAAGGTATTAGTAATACATAAAGTTAATGCATGCATTATTTTTTATAATGCACATTACCAAACGATCCCTATGTATAACTAATACATTAAAAATCATGTTATGAACAAAATAAAAAACTTTAGTTCATGCATTATTAGCATGATTAAAATACAATTGCCCCTCAAAATATATTTCACATCATTTTCATCATAATTGTAGAAGGTACTTCTATAAACAAATTATTATTTTCAAAAAATTATATAATATAGGTATTTTTAATACATCAAACCAGATACTGCAAAAAAATAATTTCAATATAACTAACACTAACATTACTAATGCAAGTATTACTAGGGATGGGTGTTCAGTTCTTTGATTCAATTTTGTCGATTTTTAATTTTGCAAAAATGAACACCGAACATCGCATCGAGCTAATTCGATTCGGTTCGATTTTTTAAACTTCAATTAGATTTAGTTTGATATTTTTAAATCAAATTTTTGGTGCAAGTAAGAAACAAAATTATAAAAACTTATCATTTTCTTCACCTATATAAAAAAATTCATCAAACTCATATGATGTGAATAGTTTCTAATTTTGAATAATTTGTATGTTTTTAGTGAATTATCATTAACATGGAGGATGGTGGAAAAATCAAAGCCTCAAAAATGAAAAAATGTATACTTCACTATATCACATGAATGCCTGATACTTTTATACGTGGTTTAGATTAGTTTGTGAAATCGAATATGTGTGTGTTCTCAAAAATGCTTGTACATTTTCATGCTTCTCTGTCTTCTACTTATAGATAATGAAGGATATATTAAACCCATAATTTGCAGGATTATTAAATTTATTTTACTAGTTAGAAAATATAATCGCATATATATAAACACAAACTACATCATATAAAGTCACAGTCTATAATTGTATCTTATCAAGTTTCAACACTTATCGGAGAAGAAATCTTTACAAGAATCTTCAATGGAATCTTTTGAAATTAGAGGAAGAAGGAATTTCTTTTGTTTTATTTTTTTCAGAGAAGGAAAAGATGAAAATTTATGTAGGTTTTCTAAACAAAACCCCTTTTATAATTGCAAAGGGACACAACTTTTCATATAGTTGTGTCTCTTCTCTTTTAATTTACAAATTAATATATAACTAAATATATATTATTTGTTCATTAATATGGATCTGAGTTGACCCAAATGGGTGATCTGACCCAAATTTCTTCATCTCCCACTCACACATAATTGGTCAACTCGCATTCCTATTCTGTAACTTTCATACTTGACGACTAGACCGTGTGACCAGTGCATTCTTCAAGAGTTTCATTGTTATACATCTGTTAGGAATATATGGCATAGCGATCAATGAAACTTAAAGTATATTATAGTATGCAATGCTCTATATCATTTATCACATCCACAATTCTCATAATCTTTTCAGATTAAGTTCATTATTATGTTCTTATCTCAAAGACAAATATAAAGGACCGGTCAATGAACACAATTAATGCGATATTAATCAATGATCTTCCTCATCCCATGAATCGTTAATCTCAATGTAATATATTTTTCTAGAAATATCCCGCAAAATCGAATCAAACATGATCTCTTGGCAACATACTAATATAGCAAGACCCAAATTGAATCTAAAGATATTGATTAAAATTTTGAGGGTACAATGTGAAAAATTACTTATAATTTTCAAGGCTTCAATAGACACGCTTTCCTGTGTGTTTAAAATTGAATTCTTCGATCCTATCCAGTTATTAAGAAAATTAAAAAGGTGTTTTCTCTTTATAGGATCCTTTATTTTTTTGTCTTTTAAATCATTGGGTTTAGACATTATTTCAATGTTTTTCAATCCTTTCAAAATGGCAGTGACCAATCCTTTTGTCTGTTCAACATACTTTTTATTCTAGGAAATTCATGTACATTAAATAATATGTTATATATATATGAACCAACAAAGAACGAAAATTAGGCATAAATTAACATTAACTTTAATAATGTAAATTTACATAAACATAAATTAAAAAAATAAAGTATAAATACATCAGCATCTACGAAAATGTAATGACTTCATATGTTTTTCATAAGCATCATATGCTATAGGTTTCGTTAAAGGATCTGTTATCATTTGATGCGTAGATATGTATTTCACGTTCACTTTCTTTTGTACAATCATGTCTCTAACAAAATTATGCTTAATGTCAATATATTTTTTCTTACCATGATACTTTGAATCTTTTTGTCTAAGCTATGCAGCCTGACTATCACTATTGATTGTGATACAATCAACATCATTTTTATACACACCTAAACATATAAGAAAATGTTTAAGCCAATAACTTCTTGTACAATTGATAAAAGAGCTCCAAGTTCAGCTTTCATTGTAGATAGGGCTATACACGATCGCTTTTTGATACTCCTTGATATGGTGCTATTATTAAGCAAGAATGCATTTCCTGAGATGAATTTTTTTCTCATTTAGATCCACTTCTTAATAAGTATCGCAATATCCTTTAGGTTGCCAATCATTTTCTTAATAAAATAGGGAGTAGTCAATTGTGCCTTTAAGATACCTCAATATCCTTTTAACTGTTATCCAATGTTCTTGTCTGGGTTAGATTGATTTTTGGTAACTAACCTAAGCATAACAAATATTGGGTCTAGTACATGTCATAACATAAATTATCAATTAGTGGTGTTAGTATAAGAAATATTTCTCATTTGCTCGTTTTCTTGTGGAGTCTTAGGACATATCCTTAGATTTAGAGCTTCACTTTTAAAAACAGGAGTGTTGATAGGTTTGTAGTGTTGCATATTAAATCGTTCAAAAACTTTCTTTACGTAAGGTTATTGTGAAAGAGACAATAACCTCTTTGAACGATCTCTTGAAATCATAACTCCAACTATATATGATGTTTCACCTATATCTTTCATCTCAAAAGTTGATGATAGTCATCCTTTTATTTCATTGACATATTCAATGTCACTAGCATCTATGAGTATATAGTCTACGTTCTATACCAAGATCACAAACTTGTCTTTAGATCTTTTGATGTAAACACAATGGTCCTTATAAAACATAGTAAAACCATATGAGATAATCTTATTATGAAAACGTAAATATCATTGCCTAGAAAATTGCTTAAGGTCATAAATTGACTTATGAAGTCGTTATACTTATGCTCTATACCTTTTTCTATAAAACCTAAGGGTGATTCATATAGATTTTCTTTTCTAGTTTTCATTGAGAAATGCAGATTTTACATCTATTTGATGTAATTCAAGTCTAAATTAGCTACTATTGATAAAATTAGCCTTATTGAAGAGGTGAAATATTTTCTTCATAATCAACTCCTTCATGTTGTGTGTACTAGGAGAGATTTATATCTCTCGATACTACCATCGGACTTACGCTTAATTTACTTATTACCAATAGCTTTTTGGCCCATAGGTAGATCAACAAATTTCCACACTGCTTTGATTTTATTGACTCAATCTCTTTCTTCATTGCTTTTAATTATTTTTTTAGCGGGGCATGTAAGAGCCTCATTTATAAGAATATACTTCTTTTTTCTTGAATTTAATTTTTCATACTGGGAAGAAGGAATATAAATAAAAGCAGCACAACCTCAAGGCTTCAAAATGCTCAAATCGGACTTTTTTTTTTGTCCACAACTCATATGGAGTTGTTGTAACCAATTTAGAAGCGACAAGATTAAGCAAAAATGCAGCAGTAGCAAAGCATCATCCCGGTAGGTGATAGGTAATTTTGTTTGCACCATCATTGACCTAATCATTTCTAACAAGGTTCTATTTCATCTGTTTGCAACACCACTTTGTTGTGGAGTACATGGAGTAGTTAATTGTCTTTGAATTTCCTTTTCATGACATAGTCGTTTGAACTCATCAGACAAATACTCTCTTCCTTGATCGGTTCCTAAAGCTTTGATTTTCCTTTTCAGTTTATTTTTAACTAAGTTCATAAACTTAATGAAACTACTCAAAGCTTCTGGTTTATGAGAAATCAAATATACATAATTGAATCGAGTAAAATCATTAATAAAAGTGATGAAATAAATAGTACCATGTCTTGCCCTTACATTCACTAGGCCACAAATGTCAAAATGAATTAATTGCAATAGAGTATCAACTCTTGTTTCTTTTCCAAATGGTTTTCTTGCAGTTTTTTCGACAAGACAAGATTCGAAAGTAGAAAATTCTACTTTATCTATTGAGCCAAGAAGACATTCTTCAGGTAAGCGATTCATTCTTTATTGATCAATATGGCCAATTTTAGAATGTCATGTATTAATATCATTCTCACAATTAGAAGTCAATATAAATAAAATAAAAAAATATTATTATCATTGACACTTTGAACAACATCTAGTATAAAAATTGATCATGAAGGGAACTAAATAGGAATAAGAGAGATTCAATGAAAAAGATACTTATCCTTCTCAATTTGTTCATTTAGATTATCTAGGTGGAATAATAAGAAAATATAAGATTCTAAAGAATTTATATACATTGGATACTATATCAAATCATTAATGACAACCTGAATCCGTACTTTTATAAAAATAACCAGTACCATATTTTGTCTTGCCTAAATACATATCCAGACCATATTCATGTAAGAAAAAAATTGAATTTTAAGTTAATCAACATTCTGACAAAGATTAGATTTAGGCTAATTGATGAGGTAAATAACACATCATGTACAAATAGAGTTCGGCTACCACACATTTCAAGTTTATAGGTACCAATCTCCCTTACCTCCTCTTTAGAGTAATTTCCTACGTATACCCATTTGGATTCTCTTAAAATTCATCAAAAATATACAACGACATTTTTTTCTGTCGCTATATATTCGGTGACTGCTGAGTCTACAATCCACATAGGAAGTGATTCAGTTAAAAAAAGTAGAACAATAAACATTTACATCACTATGTAAATCATTAATTAGGTAGTGTATCTTTTTAGGCTCGGGACAATCACTAACAAAGTGTCCTTTGTTCTAGCAATTGTGGCAATTGAACTTAACCATGTTCATTTTTTTTTGTTTGGAGCAGAAATATTTTTCTCTGTTTGTTGATTAAGTTTTTTTTGAGACTTTTTCTTTTCTCTTCTTTCTGAAAAAATTTCATACTTGCGCTTCTTTTCATATCTATGATTTAGACCATAGCTAGTCATATACGCATTTGTGGAAGCACTGTCAACTCCGAGGTGCTCTTCCTTGAGCTCCAAGTGACGCTTAGCATCTTCCATAGTTTTCATATTGACATCATGAATCAAGTGCATTTTCATATTTTCCCAATTTATAGGTAAAAAATGAATCACAGTTTTGACTTGTTGCTCTTCGGTCAAAACATGACTTGCATCTTTTTATTCTTTTATCATATTTGATATATGGCGTAGATGCTTATGCATAGTATGAACAGGGGGATTCTTATAAGTGTCAAACTCAATCATAAGATCCCTTAACTTAGTAACTGAAGTATGGCCAAATTTTTCCTTTAAAGTGGACACAAATTTTTAGCATTGTCATACTATTGAAATTCTCTCATGATATCACTATTCATGCTTTTCAGCAATGTTATGCAAGCAAGAGATTTTTTTTTCCAAACTTGATATGCCTCAAGATCTTTTCCATGTTGAAGAGTATCACCATTTTCAAGAAGAGTCGCAGACACATTAAGAGCTTCAAAGCCTCTTGCTCTTCCATCACATATTGAATTTTCATGCTCCATATTTCACAATTATTGACGTTCAGCTTATCACCTTTGTTAAACACAGTAATAATGTTCTTTGCAACAGTTGACATACTCATATAAACAAATATAAAGTTTTATGAGACTATTATGTACATTATTGTAGCCTAAATTCATATACATACTAATTCTTAAAATATTAATTGTGCCGATATTCATTTCACATTAGGTTCAAAATCAAAAGTTCACTAAGTTCTCAATCATCATCTGACCTCTAATATGTTGCAAATCTAATCTAATTAATCATCTAAGAAACACTTATTTTAAATCACATAAATTCAATACTAAATAAGCATAAATTCTATAATATATATAGAAACATTCAATAAAAATAAATTAAAAAATTAGATAACAATTCATACAAGTCATATGCAAAAAATATGTCACATTGACTAACTGATATATTAAATGCACCAGGATATAACATATTTTTTATAACAATATATACAAAAAAATCTCAACATAAAATATACAAATACGTGCATACAAATTAGTGTTATATACAGACACATGTATATAAACAAAAATTATGACAAAGAAGTTCTATCAAAAGATTTTTATGTTGGTATATAACCCACAAAAAAGGGTTATATACAGGTTGCAACCACAAAAAATTATAAAAAATCAAAGAAAATCAAATTTGTTGCGCTTTAAAAAAATTTGACACATTTTATGAAAAAATACTAGGTGCGCCAAAACTTTCCAATAATGAAAACATAGAATATAAAACTTTTGTAATTTCTGAAAGAAAAATAAGACTAGGAAAATAAATAACATAGCTCTGATACCAGTAAATGCTATAATTAAACACACAATTTGCAGTATCATTATATTTATTTTACTAGTTATAAAGTGCAATCACATATATATAAATACGAACTACACCATATAAAGTTACAGTCTATAATCGTACCTTGTCATAGAATTATTCCTATATATTTCGGAGAAGAATTTTTCATTAGAATCTTCAATGGAACCTTTTGGAATTAAAGAATGTTAAGATGAAAAGTTGTGTAGATTCTCTAAAAAGAACCCCTTTTATAATATCAAAGAAACACAACTTTTCATATAGTTGTGACTCTTCTCTTTTTATTTACCAATTAACATATAACTAAACATATATTATTTATTCATTAATATGGATCCAGGTTTACCAACATTTGTGACCCGATCCAAATTCTTTTAGATAACCTTGCATCTCATTATATGGTTGAACTACACCTTTTTTGTTCTGACTCATGAATGCCCTGGGGTAGTGTATGATTCATTATTAGGCCAGTAACGAGTACATAGTCTAAAAAAATATTAATCACACCGAACCTAAATATTTATAGCAATAAAATTATGTTGATAAAAAATATTTAGATAAAAATTTACTTTTATATTCTAAATATTGCATTATGTAGACAAGTAATATAATTACATAATAAATTTTTTAAAGAATTTTACTAATGAAAGTTCAGTTCTTCGGTGTACCGAAGAATCATTATCATTAAAACAAATACCAAACTAAAAAATCAAAATCTAACAAAAAAAATCGAAGAACTGAAATCAAAAACGAAAAATCAAACTAATTCGATTCGGTACGATTCTTCGGTTCTCAGATTCTTATGCCCACCCCTAAGTATTACTAATACACTTTATTTAATATTATTGTTATATACTCTGCCAGACAAGTCCTTAATGAATTGTTCTTCACCCATCCTGTGAATTTTTAGAAAGAAGGAATTAAAAAAATTATTAATAGTTTATATTTCGCCTATCCATACAAATTTTATGTTATAAATAAATGATGAGTGAAGTTTAATGTGGGATTTTCTTTATATCTAACATGAACTGTATATAAAATTGACTTCATATAAATTTTACATAGTTAATATGCACGAAATTGTCATCAAAATTTCAAATCTTAAACGAGATATGCATAAATTATTCTAAATCTTGGTTTTACTATTCACAACTATACGCCCCTATACACATTCTTCAAGAATCAAGTTGCTCCATTCTGTTGTGACGTATTGAATTATATTAGCCATCTGATGTGAGCCCAATGTTGAAATCCGTTAAGAGACCTTTAGGTTTTGCTTTGCTCTTTGCAAATATTGTGTTAGTTTTCTGGTTATTTAGCGTATTTTTATAAATAAATAATTGTGATTAGAATATGCAACACATGTTTTTGTTAACATACTACATCAAGTACTATTAAAAGATAATTTTAATATAACTAATAGAAAAATAATTAACACTAATATAACATCATCATTACTAATACATCGTATTCAATATTATTTATATCCACCATACGAATCCGCCTCAGTGATTTGTTCTTCACCCATCTTGCGAAATTAAAAAAGGAGGAAGAATTAGTTTTAATAGTTTGTGTTCTTCACCTATCTATAGAGATTTTATACATAAATTGTGAGCAAAATTTAATATGTGATTTTCTCTAAAAAATCTAAAATGAACTTCACACGAATTTTACATGTACATTTTCATATAGATTTTTACATAGTTATTGTACACAAAATTACTGTATACACAATTATCACCAAAATTCTAAACCTTAAACAAGACTAATTCACTATGAATATTAAAAGGCAAAAGTTCAAAAATGACAATTATTTAGGGCTTTATTACAAGAGAATAACCAAAAAAAATTATGAAAAATAACCCAAAATTAGCTCATTAGCTCGTCTATAACTCAATCTAACTCGGTTGGACTATATACAACTTTAAGTTGAACTCGGTTGAACTATATACAACTTTATAAACTTAAGTCTATATACAACTTAAGTTGAATTAAATACAGCTGAGTTGGACCGAATTGGAACTGAGTCAAGAAAATTCATAGAAAGACTATGTACAACTTTATAACTTAAGCATATACAAATATATAAACTTAACCCTGTATACAACTTACCCCTGTATACAACTTACCCCTTATAGTTTTTAGTTTTAGTTGTTGGGAGTTGCAGGCACAGACTGCCTCGAAGGGGGGTTTGGTCGCCTCTGCGATGTCGCCCCAGCGGACTAGGGGACAGGGTCGCTCCTACGATCCTACATACGTCCAAATGGTTTCACCCCTGCGATACCAGTCCTGGGAAGCCTTGGTCTCTCCATCATCCTTTCCTCTAATGTAGCGAGTTTGCACCAGCTGCCCAGGTGTTGCCCTTGCGGCCAGATTTAGATATTATTTCTTCTTCATTTCCTTTATTTTCCAACTTATAATTTTGCCATTGTTGAGAGCTCCAGCTGCGATATTGCATTGTTGAGTTGAGGGGAGTGCTTGGAGTTGCTTGGGAAGTGTCCTTGGTCATTATTCTCGTGTTCCCTCCGGATATTAACGCTCCTTCCGGGTATTTTTCGTTATTTTCTCCTTTTTAGTCTTGTGCAAAATTTTACATTTCTTTACTTTGTGAGCTTAATTTCTCCTTCATTCTTCATCATTTTGAGCTCAATTTTGTACTATGTGCTCGTTGATCTGGGCTCTATGCGCTAATACCTTTGGATTATCTTTTGAATTGTGGGGACCACGGGCTCGTTTTTAGTCCCGGTTTCAACCCGAGTTGCTTCACGCAATATGGGTATCATTTTGCTTTTTGAGCCCTAGACCTCTATTTTTTTAGTTTCAAGATGCTCCTGGCATTTTGTGGTGTTTTGGGATTTCCAACACGCTTTTTGAGGTTTTACACCGGTACCCAGGTAGGCTGTGTTTCTCTTTTCTCAGTCTGCATTAGTATATGGTATTTATAGTGCGAGCAACTAGCTTGTGGGGTTGGTACTTAGGATTGATCACCCTTTGCACTATGTTAGTTATAATTATTATCTATTTTATGCTTTCTTCGCCTTGTGATAGATCGGATAGTGCCCTACGGGTTATTTTATGACCTCTGACTGTTGTTATCTCCTAGTTTCTACCTTGGTAATCTCTCTATGTTTGGGTTGTAACTGTGATCCTTGATCGTCTGTCCCGTGGATGTGTTACCAAACCTCCTGGGCCTTGGGTTTTCCTTGGCAGGGATGCAGGATTATTTTTTAGGTCTCCTTAGGCTGATTACCTGCCGCAGGGTTGGATTGTTCCTTTACTACCTTTGAGTGGGGTGCGAGATAGAGTTGTGTTACCTTTATGGCTTATGTTTATTAGTTTGTGGCCTCTGGCCGACCGAGCTCTTGCCTTATGGCACCCGAGACTTGTGGTTATGTTACTTGCGTACCCTAAGAGGGTACTGTTTGACCCGGTTAAGGTAGGTGGGACCTTGGCCAAGTTATATGGAGCATAGTTGAGTTGTTCTTCTTGGGTGGATTTGGGATATGGTTAGTGAGAGGTCTTTGTTGGTTTGTTAGCTACTTTATATGTAAGATAGCCTTGTTTGTGAGCATGCATTGGTTACGGAGCAGAGA
>JBDJHY010216688.1:0-11292 GCA_039654485.1 Withania somnifera | reverse complement strand
GTAGATTTATTATTCCTTATGACTTGATATTCTTCCGTATTAAATGTAATAGTCATCCACTTCGGCTACGGATTACGGGGTTTGGTTATCCTACTGGTGGTATAGTAAGTTCCATTATGATCTGTAAAATTGGGTCGTGACACATTCAAACTAGTCAAATCACCAACCTTAGGCACACATATCCGGCTACAAGTCCTCAAAATACTTTTTTGGTCAAGGAAAACTTCCTTTGACTCACCCTCAACACTTTGTCTCTGATGATACACAACTTCTCATCCTCAAATTTTTTTCCCTTAATTTCCTCCATGAGCGAAGAACGAGACTCAACAAAATCAATGATAACTCCATTGTCTGAAATTTGTAAGTGAATCAAACTATTAACTAAGATCTGAAAATCCTGGGCCAAAGGTTGCACCTATGCTCGAATCAAAGCAAGACTACCCATACTAGCTGATTTCCTACTCAATGCATCACCTGTGGCATTTGCTTTCCCTGGGTGGTAGAGACTAGTCATATTATAATCCTTTAAAGACTTAATCCACTGTCACTGCCTCATGTTTAGATCCCTATGATTGAAGATATATGGAAGACTCCTATGATCGATAAACTCCTCAAAATGAACCCTCTATAAATAATGACGCCATAATTTCAACACAAACACCATGGACACCATCTCAAGATCATGATTAGGGTAGTTATTCTCATGAGTCTTCAACTTTCTATAAGTATAAACAATAACCTTAACCTATTTTATATACACACCACCTAAAAAAACCCAAGAAGTATCACAATACATGGTGAAAGGCTCACCCTTAACATGAAGTCAATAAGGAATTAAGCCCTCCAAAAACTCTCTTCGCACTTATCCAACCATTGAAAGACAACATTCTTTTTGGCCAACCGAGTCAATAGAGTTTCAATAAAATAAAACCCCTGAACAAATCTGTGATAATAACCTACCAAGAAAATAAAACTACGAATCTCTTTAGGGAAGTAGGTCTATTCCAACCAAAAACTTCCTCAATCTTGGTCGGATTGACCATAATACCCTCCTTGGACACTACGTGTTCCAAAAAATTATATTGAGCTAAGCCAAAAATACCACTTAATGAACTTGTCATATAAGCACTCCTATCTCATACTGGAGCACCAATCTTAAATTTTGAATGTGGTCTACCTCACTCCTTGAATAGACTAAAATATTATTAATGAAGACAACTAGGAAGGAGTCCTAATAGGTATAGAACACTCCCTTCATCAACTCCATGAATGATGTGGGGGCATTAGTCAGCACTAATGACATAACCAAAAATTAATAATGCTCGTAGGGGGTGCAAAAACTTGACTTAGGGACAGCTGATACCCTAATCCTAATTTGATGATAGCCAGACCTCAAATTAAAATTTCAAGACATTGAAGCACCCTACATCTGATCAAATAAGCCATCAGTCCAAGAAACTAGGTACTTATTATAACCTGGTTAAGTATTTTTGTAATCAATACACATCCTAATTGATTTTTCCTTCTTCTTCACAAACAAAATGGGAACACCCCATGGAGATACACCCCGTCTAATAAAACCCTTATTAAGAAAATCCTGAATCTACTCCTTTAAAACCTTTAACTTCACTAGAGCCATACGACATAGAAGAATAGATATATGCTTAGTGCTCGGCTCCAAATCAATAGAAAAATAGATGTCCCTATTGGGGAGGGGGGGGGGGCACTTGAAAGATCAGGAGGAAAGATATTCAAAAACTCAAAAACAACTGGAATAAAATCTACTAGAGGAGTATAAACACCGATGTCTCTAAATAAGGCCAAATAGGAGAAACACCTCTATCAATTATCATCTAGGAACGAAGGAAGTAAATCACCCTACTAGGATAAGAACCCAACCACTAAATCTTAGGACTACGTGGCATTTCTAATGTAACTGTTTTGGAATAACAATCAAAGATGACATGGTGAGGAGAAAGAAAATCCATACCCATAATAACATCAAAGACTAACATGTCAATAAAAATAAACTATACCCAAGTTTCATACTCTAGCACATACATAATAGAGGATCGGTACACCTGATCCACCACTAAAAATTCTCTTGAAGGTGTAGAAACACAGAGAGGAGTAGGTAGAGAATCAATCACCTTATTAAATCTAGTAGCAAAATATCTAGACACATATAAATACGTAGAAACCATATCAAATAACACTGAAGTAGGTCGGTGTCATACTAGAATAATACTTGTGATCACTATATTTAGGGCCTCTACCTCTAGTCTACCTAGGAAAGCATAACAATGACCAGATCTTCTACTAGAAGTAACATCTCCTCTACCGGTGCCTTACAAAACCATATTCCTACCATCACCTCTACTAGGGGTCCAACAACCTTTACTAGGATATCCTCTACCTCAACCCATCGCTAGGGGTGGGTCACCCCTACACTCTATGTTGGAAAGTCCTCTGTAAATTACCCGGATCCCCACAAGTATAATAATACCTTAGTGATATTGGTTGTTGTCTTTTTGTATGAACTTGAATAACCACGACGTCCAGCCAATCTCTTATGGGAACCCTGAGAATGTGTCCCTAATTAAAAGACACATAACTAGTATACTCTCTATCATAAGCCTGCATTACATCCTGTACCAGTCTCTAATGATGAGAGGATCTACCCCTCCTAAAAGAACTCTTACCAAGAGGTGTAGAACCTAAAGATAGACTAGAAAAGTGGTACCTTTTTCCTTTAAACCCAAACTCAACACACTTAATCAACTCAACCTCCTTAGCCACACCAATTATCTCGGCAAAAAAAGCCCCTCAATATGCTAATCTTAACACTGCCATATGAATATGGTATACCAATCCATAGATAAAATGATGAATCCTCTTAGTGGGATCCTTAAGTAATGAATCATTAAATCAACATAAGGCATAAAATCGAGCCTCATACTCTGACATAGTCATATCACCTTGACATAAATCATCAAATCTATTCCGGTTATCCTATCTCATTCTCTAACAAATATATCTGTCATAGATTTTATGGAAAACTATCCCAAGAAATATGGGCAATTTGACTAGCCTATTTGATACATACGAGTGCCACCAATAATGGGTTGGCCCGCATAAATGATGAAATGTATAAAGCACTCTATGTGAGTATTTTAGCCTCACACTATCAAGTAACTCCCATCAAGTATCCAACAACACCACCACCTCATCTGCCCTACCACCGTGGTAGATTAAACGGTCCATCTTCCTAATCCATTCATAAAGATACTACTCGTTATCTAACATAGTTGCCTCAAGGAAGGCTCCAATGCCTGGTATCTATAGACCCTCACCTCTATGAATGACGGGTGGATGGTCAACCTATTATGGAACCATAGGAACTGGCTGTTGCTTCTTCCCCGGGGTCTGTGCCTCTATGCCATCCTAAAAGCCTTAGGGTGCACTATGTCATAGTATCTAGCACTCCCAATACCCTAAGAAAAGTCTCTTAAAGCAATGGGGTATTAACAGTATCTGGGGGTTCCTATCTCGCTATCTCATGAATTTCTGGATTTGGGAGACTTCCCTATCCTGTCCTTGTGCTAATATAGCTCCACGACCTCTATACTAACCACCTCTAACCCCTAAACCTAATTGGCACATCCTTAACAAGAGAAGTTGGTGGATGATCTGGTCTTTTCCATCTGTCATATGACAACCTAAACTTAAAATAGGAATGGACTAACAAAGAGAAGAATGAAAAAAAGAGGGGAATAGTTTCCTAAATATTTTGTATCCCTTAAAGATAAGTAAAAAGAACTCTGTACCTATACACAAGATTCGACTAAATCTTAGCTTGTACATATGTGAGACCTAATGAACCTAAATATCAGATACCACCTTATCATGACCCAAAATCCTAACCCATGATGGCACTTACCTAAACCCATTTCGGACTCTAAACCTACATATGTGTAGAAAGCAAGGGAGTGAGTACCAAATAAACAGTGTGTACAAGCAAGCATCCTTGTCCCGGTACTAAAACAAAATAATGACGAACACCTAACTACTTCAACTATCCTAACCACAATCCTCTAGAACTACTAGCTGTAAATCATATCATAGACAACAGTTTATGATGAAAACTAAAAGATAATATATATATCGTAAAGATAATCACAAAAATAAATACAAAATCTGAACTCATAATAATAAACCAAGTAAATTTCTATCTCAACTGAATATCAAGTCCATATCGAAACAATATAAAATAATCACTACTGAACAACTCAATAATTTAACAACTTTCAAGTGAAGTTACTCATCTCACATCCAAAGTATAAACCGGTGCTTAGCCCATTCAGAGGCAGCCTCCCTCTCAAGTCCATTTCACAATTCATGGAAATAATCACACTTATGCAAAGGCCTTATATGTGGAGTCTAAAGAACCTCGATTAGTCTTTATTACAAGCTTGGTCGTGGTAGGAAAGGTAAATCTGATGCAACCAAAAGGTAAACTCATGGAATGGACACTAATAAGAATAGGCCAAGATAATGTGCAACAAAACCATCTCAAGTGTCTCATAAAATCAATCTCATCTATATCTATCAAGCACATTCAACTTACAGTATTCGAGCTTTTCTCATTAATTTCTAGAGCATATGACTATTCTAGTCATCTCAGCCTCATAATATCATCACAAAAATAAGGTAGATGGAAACCATCAACAATAAATGTATGATTAAAAGAGGTACTCCATGACAGACATGCTCACAAAAATATGAATCAACAAGTATCTATCCATATGTGTGAAACGCAATGTGATGAAAGTGAATGACCCATCTCATATACCTTACAATGTTGGAATTACACCTCATACATGGTTTTTGTATTAATTATCATTAACTTTCCATGCTAGTGGTGCCTCATCCATGGTTTTCATATCATGTATCATTACCTTAGCATACTAGAATGGTGCCTCAAGTATGGTTTTCATATCAAGTATAATTACTTTACCATGTCAAGATGATACCTCGACCATGGTTTTCATATCAAGTATCATTATCTTACCATGCTGGAATGGTTTTTCAGCCCTGGTTTTATTATCAAGTATCATTACCTTAACATGCCAGAATGGTGTCTCAGCCATGGTTTTCATATCAAGTATGCAAGTGTATGAAAATGATGAAAAAATCAAATGCATGCTAATTAAGACAATGGAATTCAAAGGATAAGTACATCCACTCAAGGGATCCATAACCAAGAGAATATAATATGTCTCAACCAAGGCCATACAAGGCATGTAATGCATCATGAGATAATTCAAAGTTAGAAAATTATTATGGCCCCCACATGGGCATTTCAAGTCAAATATTTAATCAAAAAAACACACGTAAGAGTCTCTTGGGAATTCTCAATTCAATATTCCTCATGTTTAATTAAGAAAGATTAATATACTGCAAATCTTGTACAAAGTTTTGAAGAAGGGTCAATCTTCCACTTGCCTTAAGTTAAGAAGAATCATGTGTTCCTTACCTTCGGGTTGCATTTCCAACTCCACAAAATCTATACAAATTAATAATTTACCAATGTGAAATGATTATATGAAATACCCATAATGTATGCCTTAACTTGGGTCCCAAAAACCAACCCTAAAACCCTTTAAAAATTTGGGAAGTTTCTATAGAAATTCATGTTACCCATGTAATGGAGATTCCAACTATTAAGAGAAAATCACAATTAGGGTTCATAAATATGGTTTAAATACCATTTAATGTCATAAATATGTTGGGGTTTAAAACCTAAATAGTTTTAATCAAAAATAAGAAATAAGTTTGAATACATATCAAGAATCATATGAAAATGATGTATTTTAAGTAAAAGCTTATCAAGGGTCTTGAATTCCTTTAAAATTTGATTAAATAATAATCCAAAAATATTTAAATAATAATCCAAATGTTCATCCAAGGTCTCTGTGACCCGATACACACTCTAGTATCGGTAAAAAGCTAGAACTTTGAAACTTATTCGGAACTCATGGAATACTATCCAAACCTTCCCTTAGACTAAATTATACCTATTGAATTCAAAAGAATCAAATGAAACTCAATCCATGTGCTAAATCATCAAATGTTGACCAAAGTCAAACTTTGGCCTCAAAACCCCACGTTATCCCGTATAATGAGATATAATCAACATGAAAAGTCTAGGATTAATAAAGATGGTCTTTTTAGACCTATTTACATATTATGGAGCTGACAGAACTGACAGTATTCCATTTTAGGGCTCGTAAATCAATATAAGGCTAAAAAACACAATTGTCTCAACATAAAAACCTCTAATCACAAGGGAATTCCTATATTTCACAACTTTCTAATCTACTAATACTAAAAAAACCCCATAAAACAAACAATTATGACTTACATAAAACCTGGGGAAAATGTAAATAGAAATTTTACAAAAAATACCCAAAATGACCTTCGGGGTCATTACAATTTGGCACTTATGCTAAGAGGATGCCTTTTGATCTATGTAATGCTCCTGATACATTCTAATAGTACATGATGGAAATATTCTATGACATGGTGGAGGACTTCGTGGGATTCTTTATGGGTGACTTTTTAGTAATTGGGGGTTTATTTGAGGTGTGCTTGAATAATCTTGACTAAGTATTGGCTCAGTGTGAAGAGACCAACCTGGTTTTAAACTAGGAAAATGCCATTTTTGGTCAAGGAGGGCATTGTCCTTGGTCACAAAGTGTCATGTCAAGGGTTATAGGTTGATAAATCAAAGGTGGAAGGAATTGAGAAACTTCCTCCTCCTGTCTTTATAATGGGGGTGAGAAGTTTTATTAGTCATGTTTGATTTTATAGAATATTCATAAAAAACTTCTCACTAAAATCCAAACTGTTGTGAAAATTGCTAAAGAAGGAGGTCAAATTTGAGTTCGGGGCTGAGTGTGTAGCTACATCTGAAGAGCTGAAAAAGAAGTTGATTGAAGACCATACTCTTGGCTAAGGAATGAGAGCTTTCTTGTGAGCTAATATGTGATTCCGGTGATGTGGCTGTAGGTATTGTGCTAGGGAAAATAAAGAACAAAAAATTTCACTCTATTTACTATGCCACAAGGCTTTGGATAGTTCTCAATGCAATTATACTATGACAGAGAATGAGATATTAGAAGTGATATATGCTTTTAACAAGTTAAAAGCATACTTGGTGGGGACAATGGTTATAGTACACACGGACCATACATTTATCATGTACTTGTTTGAAAATAAGGATGCAAATCCCCTCATTATAAGGTGGATTCTGTTGTTATAAGAATCTGGTCTCGAAATAAAAAATAGAAAAGGTAAGGAAAATCAAGTGGAGATCATCTCTTTAGACTTGAAGATAGGTCATATATTGATGAAGAGGTGTCAAAGATAAAGGAGGAATTCCCTGATGATCAACTCTTGGGGTTGGATGTTTATGAGGTGCTATGATATTGCTAATATTATAAACTTTCTTTTTATTAAGATGTGCCCACTGAAGATGACATATCAAAAAAGGAAAAAGTTGAGCCATCGTTCTTGGTATAATGTTCTGGATGAACCGTACCTGTTCAAACATAGTCTTGATCAGATGATGAGAAAGTGTATTCTAGAGGTTGAAGTGCAGAAAGTACTTGAGAGTTGTCATGCCTCTCCCTATAGAGGCTACCATGGTGGTGAGCACATTGCTTAGAAGGTATTGCAAGACGGGTTTTCTTGCCCTACATTATTTAAAGATGTTATGGAGTTTAAGAAGAGGTGTGATAGGTTCCAATGATTGGGAAGCATTTCTGGGAGGCATGATACGCCTCTCAATAATATTCTAGAGGTTGAAATATTTGATGTGTGGGGGATTGATTTCATAGATCCCTCCCTACTGTGCCAAGGTAAAAAATACATCTTATGGTCATGGTCTTTGTGTGCAAGTGGATGTAGGCTGTAAATCTTTCCACTAATAATTCATAAGTGGTAATTAATTTTCTGAAGAAAAATATCGTAATAAGGTTTGGGACTCCCAGAGCCATCATAAGTGATGGGGGTTCTCACTTTTAAATGTGTGGTTCAAAAACTTATTGGCAAAGTATGGAGTGAGGCACAAAGTGGCTAAGTAGATGTGTCCAATTAAGAAGTGAAACAAATTTTGTAGTAGATATGAATGCCCAAAGTCGGGATTGGTCTGAAAAGCTAGACGACGCTTTATTGGCCTATAAAATACAAGTAGAGGTGTCCAATTAAGAGGTTAAGAAAATTTTGTAGAAGATTATGAACACCTAAAGGAGGAATTAGTATGAATGATGGATGATGCTTTATGGGCTGACATAATTGTGTACAAGACACCTATTGGTACTTATCCTTATAGGCTAGTTTATGGGAAGGCGTTCATTTGCCCGTTGATCTTAAGAATCAAGCTTATTGGGTAGTTAAGAAGTTGGACATTGATCCAAAATTGTATGTACAGAAATGAATACTCTAATTACATGAGCTTGAGGAGTTTTATTTTCATGTGTATGAGAGTGCTCATCTTTATAAGGAGAAGATAAAAGCTAGGCATAACAAGAACATTTATCCACGTACTTTTGAGCCAGGGAAGCATGTACTATTGTTTAATTTGAAGCTTAAGTTGTTCCCTGAGAAGTTGAGGTCTAAATGGTCAAGCCCCTTTGAGTTGGTGAGTGTTTCATCATAAGGAGTGGTGGAATTATGCACAACAGATAAAAGTATGATATTTCTAGTCAATGGACAGTGTGTTAAGCATTACTATGGTAAGGATGTATATAGAGGAGAGGTTTCTCTAACCTTGTCCAATGATTAAGGTGACTTTCATCATTCCACAATGTTAAATTAGGTTCTACATTGGAGGCAACCCATGAGTGTTGTAATTTTAGTCATACTATAGATAAAAATACAAAAATATATATCCTATCCCAATCGTAAATGAGGCACTGGGTGGAAGGAAACCCACAATTTTTCTATGACAAATTTTGTTATTTTTGATGTGATTTTAGGTGCTCAGGCCGAAGGGAATAAATTAGATGTCATCCTTGAATATTAAAGTTGATAAAATTAGTTAAGGAGTTGTATACAACCAACACCACATTGAAAACTTTTGCAAGTGAGTGCCACGCCGCGCTGAAGAGTTCTGCAAAAGAGGACCGTGTTGTGCGACATAACATGTACCCTCACTATAATAGGAGTGCAGTAAGTACCATGATACGTAGGTAATTTGCACAATAATTTATAGCGCTTCAGACTAAAATGGGGTTTTGGAAAAATTTTATGCTCAACCAATTGGGTCAACCAGACCCGGGGGGAGGGGGGGTTATTTAATACCCCCAAATCAGATTTTTAGGGTCATTTTCTACCCTAGGCATTGGTCGTCGCTCCAAATTCTCCATATTAAATTTTTCTTTCATGTTTTTCTCCTAAGGAAAGAAAAATTCTTCCTCTTTGTTCAATAAATCAATAACAAAGATATGTATACTATATTTTTTAGAAAAATGTGAAATGGTGGATTGAATGTTGTGCATATTTTTTATAATGGATGATGAGAAGTAGGTAGTTGGAGTTTTTAAGCGTCATACTTGAAAATCTTACATTTTGATTCTTTGACATGAAATTATCTATGAAAATGATATACTTGTAACTTACATGCCTTTGTGCTTGAACATGAAAATGTAGAGTGAAAATGAGTAGTGCTGAAAAAAGAGTCTTGCATGATATGGGTGGTTATAAAAATTGGATATTCTTACTTGAGAATGATATTTCTATTCAATGATGCACAAGAATAAATGGGAAGTCTGATGTACCCAATGTGGGGAGACTAGGGGTAATACGCTAACGAACTAAGAGTGGGGTGGCCTTTTAACGCCCCTAAATTGGTAAATTGGCATCTTGTTTATTTGGCTACTAATAATGGTGCTTAAATGGGTTGTGTAGGAATATTTCATCTCGTCAAAGAAAAGTAAAAGGACCATCAACATCATCTAGAAAGATGATGAAAAGGTCCCGTTAAGGGGATACTCAAGAGGTTATCCCACCAGTTTGTAGTGCTGCAAGAAAGAAGTTTGGTGCAAGATGGGTCGACAAATAGGGTATTGAATGGTATAATAAGAATAAGTCCAATAGATACTTGGAAAATGAACGCATTACAAAGCTACTCTCGAGGTAAATGATCCCTTATGGTGAATTATCTATACGACAACGAGCTTGCTTTTATCTTTGGGAATCCTAGGGAATGCAGTATGCACATGATAAGAGAGTTTTATGCAAATTGTCTTCCTAATGCTGAGGGAAATGAGGTAAAAATTACGAGGCAAGTGATAAACTTTGATGCTTATATTTTGAACGATTTCATGGGCACCCAAAAAGTCAACCTAAGGTTTTAAGAAACTTGTTAGTTAGGCCCCCGTACAACAGATAAGGCATGCACCTTGTGGTGGCAAAATTTTTGTGGCCTAGATCCATTATGCCTTGAATAGGTGTCATAATGTATTCTCCTACTTTTAGTTGAACAAAAATTCCCATATCATGCTTAAAATTATTGGTGCACACCTCATCTCGGGGTCATTTAACTAGTGTCAATAGAGATAGGGTGGCTTTGCTGTATAGTTTGATGTCACATTCTGTGGAAGGCTCGGGAGAATGGTGACATATACATATATATTTTGGGGAACTGTTGATTCATTTTATGGCAAGTCATGGTATTGAAAAGGATCCAAATGATATGTTATTGCCTGGGTCTGTTAGTGAATCTTGAAAATATGAATGGGGTGGAATTTGGACAAGGACAAGTACTGAATCTGCAAGAGAGGAATTCTATAATGGAAAGCTTCTATCCCCACTACTATAGATAATTAAATCTTGTATTGCGGATTTTCAAGAGGCCTGCCACAGATTATGAGATGCGCCAGTTTGATATTAATTACCTAATGAACAAGTACTGCATGATTATGTGCAAAAAAGGGATCACTTTAGAAAGCTGGTGGAAGACGATGTTCCTATAGATAAGGATCGATTGATGCATGACAAATGATGATGGAGGAGATGATATAGAGGATGATGACTCAGACGAGGGGTACCTTATTCCAAACAATGAGGAGGAGGATAAAGACTGAACCAGGGGAGTTTCCTTACCTCACTTTGGTTTTTCCTTTATATATTTGCAAAGGGGGAAGTGCATTATTTTAATTGCAGGGTAGGAGAATTCCTTTGGTTGAATGATTTTGTACATATTTTTTTTATATTTATTGAGTACTT
>JBDJHY010216677.1:711-11292 GCA_039654485.1 Withania somnifera | reverse complement strand
TATATATACTATATATTAAAGATATATTAGACATATTAACAATATACTACATATATACACTATATATTAGAGATATACTACATATACATTGTTATATATTATATATTGAAGACATATTAACAATATATATATTAACGGTATATAGTATATACTAACTATATTACATATATAATATATATTAAAGATATATTAGACATATTAACAATATACTACATATATACATTATATATTAGAGATATACTACATATATATGGTTATATATTATCAATATACCACATATATACACTATATATTAGAGATATACTATATATACATTGTTATATATTATATTTTGAAGACATATCAATAATTTATATTAGAGATATACTACATGTATACACTAATATATAAACAATATACTATATATTTGTAAAATATTAAAAAAAAATTAATTGGGCCGGGCCGGACTGGTTCGATGATTTTGGGCTGATTTTCCCAAATAAACCGGCCCAGCTGCCACCTTTATTCTCGTTGAGGAGATCAATAGCTCCGTTTGTTCACTCTCAGCGGGCGGCAAAAATGAGTGGCTTCCTTGCTACCTAATACTATTGTAGGGAAGGATTTTTCATGTCGATTAGCTCGAGTTAGTTGATAAATATTATATATCGGAGTTGTTCGATCTTTTTGTATGTGATGAATTAATGACTTATGATTTATCTTGACTTGTAAATATTTTGACTTATATAAACACTTTTAGAATGATCTTGAAAGTGTATTTTTAATTTTCAAGTTTGTCAAAAAATTGAGTGCACGCTTCTATTTAAAGATGTGCTTAATGACATGCTAACTCATATAAATATAGAGATGTTTCTGACATGTTCACAACCACAATATCTATAGTTAATTTTGAAATTTTGAAAAATAAATTCGATTTCATTTAAAAAATTTATGACTAATAAACACTATCATAGATAAGAAAATAGTATCTAACATATCGATCGACATGATCAAAACTTTTATTTAGGAAAGGTTGATCACTTGAGAAACACATACATGAAGATCAAATTTTAATACAAACATTATAAAGGTATTATTAGGCCAGGAAGAAATTAATTCTGCCACCATTTTCAAACAAGCAGAAGTATTAATTAATTAATAGTCAGGTTGTTAGAAGCCATAGACGGTGAATCCTCCATCAACTACTATAACTTGGCCAGTGACATAGGAAGCAGCAGGAAGACAGAGATAAGCCACGAGGGATGAAACTTCTTCAACTTCTCCCGGACGCTTAAGAGGTGTTCTTGATACTATCCTTTCCAGAAATTCTTTATCTTCTAGTACCTGTGAAAGCGGAGCCATCAAAAGGATCAAACTTAGCCTCCGTTATATTACTACAAAAATATTTCTATGTTATCCAAGTGACTCAAATATAACCCTGCTCCTTTAGAACTATCCAAGGTGAATACCTAACTTAACACTAGCTAAAATTTTGATGACTCATGTAGCATACCACCATAGTGCCCCTACCTGTTTTACTCCCTCTCCTTCAGTTCTTCTTCCACCATAACCTAGGTCCTCCTTCCTCCCAACCATACTACTAACACTATCAACACCACGATGATCACCACCTCACCACCACCTATAAAAATGGCAAAGCCGAAAATTCAACTAATAAAGAGGTTTAGAAAAATACAAGAGTAGCAAACTTATAATATAAGATTTTTTGAGATACTTTTATTGTAGAAGCGAATTCAAAATTTTAATATCATAGGTTTGAATTTAAAATTTAATCAGAACTAATTTTAATTTATTTGGTTCAAAAATAGTTTTTTGTGTGAATCTTCTAGCACAATTAGTTACAATATTAACCCAAAACTATTGACGCCTCTGCACTTGATGGTAATTCAATGATTTATATATACTAAAATTTTTGTTAGTACCCTAGCTATTTGCACGAAATAAGATGAGACAAATCTTACATGTTGGACGTGGGGAGTGTTAATGCACCCTGGTGCAATCCCATTAACACGAATTCCATCTTTTGCCCATTCACAAGCCAAATTTCTAGTAAGCTGATTCATTGCCCCTGTCATTAGTTATTAAGAAGAAAATAATTAAATAGAGTCTGGAAGTTTGTTTGAACTAGTTCATTTTAAATGTTTTAACTAATAAACTTTCTAGGTGTGAAAAACATTTTTTAAGTGTTGGATCTGTTTTTATAAACAAGCACTTGGATAGAAAATGTGTCTAGTAAATAAAATGCTTTTGTTAATCTTAAATTTTTATTTTTATTTTTTTGCAAATAAGTATAAATTTAAAATTATTTGTGTAAAAAAAAAAGACGAATACAAAGTGAAGAAGAAGTCAGAGTTTTGTTCTGAGAAAGATATTTTGAGGATTTTAAATTATACTTTAAAATAAAATAATAAAATACTTGATCAAAACAAAAGCAATTATTAGATGAAAAGTCATAAATTAGGGGATGACCAACTTATGACTCTTAGTGATTTTGATATATATATATATATATATATATATATATATGTCGAACCCATCTCAATAGTATATTTCTATTTTCTTAAATTTGCTCAATGGTTTTGAAGGATACATTTGCATGAGATATGAGTATAAGAGCACCTTTTGTTGTTCCACAAATAGAAGTACCAGAGACGTGGATAAGACCAGCAATAGAAGATATAAAAACAATAGATCCAACTCTAGATGATTTAAGAAGAGGATGAGCAAGTTGACTCATATGGAATGAAGATTCTAAATTTGTAGCCATCATAAATGCATAATCTTCGGCAGTATATTCAATAGTGGGCTTCCAAAGGTTTGTCCCAACATTATTTATCTGCAACAACATACAGTTTGTTTCAGTACTACAAGTCTTATTTAGGGATGTTTCTAAGTACATTAAACAAAGTCAGGCGGTCCACTAAAGCTTCTATTGTATGCACTATGTCTGGAAGGACCCGATCACAAAGGTCTTATCTTGCATTTCTGCAAGATTCAAAGATTAAACTCCTGATCACATAATAGCGACTTTACCATGTTATTCCAACACGCCCCTTCTCAATAAGTGAATTATACGTATCTTTAATCTAATTAAATAACAAGACTGAAAAATATTGACCTAATGAAATCAAGATACTATAAATTTAAAAGGAAAGAGTATAATTTTGTCAAAAGAATGTTGAATTGCATTAGTAAATATACGATTCTTTTTTTTTTTTTGGCTATGTGAGTGCATATAATATAATTAGTTAAATATGGGATTAATAAACCAAGGGATGGATGGAACAATCAATAGTTCTTACAAGAATGTTGAGTTTTCCATGAAATGCGAAGGAAATGTTTTCCATGAGTTGTACCCTCTGCTCTTTAGAAGATACATCGCATACACAACCATTTACTTGAAGTCCTTTGGCAGACCACTCTTGCAAACATTCATTAAGCTTCGATTCACTCCTTGAGCATGTGTACACTTGTGCACCAAGTTGTCCAAGCTCCTCCACTATTGCATGCCTAGAGAAAATAATAAATAAATAAAGCCATGTACATTAGCCTGATTCAGTTGTCAATGGACTATTCAACATTCAGGAAAGGCCTAATGTTCCCAGCTAACAAAACTTATTTATTTGGAATGACATGATGATAAAATAAGCAAAGTCCTAATAGAGAGGTTTACCCAATTCCATGAGTGCCGCCAGTGACAAGAGCCACAAAACCATGTAATGACCATCTGGATCCTCCACCAACCTTTGCCATTCTCTACTTTCTTCCGCCTAATTGTTTATTCGAGAAATATATATATATATATATATATTATTTTTTTGGCATTTATAGGTATAGGCATCGTAATGTTATTTTCCCTGAATAAATAGATAAAATGTATGATCTCTTCTCTATAAAGCCTATAATTTAACAACCACAATTTATGAGCTATGCTCTTTTGACGAATCTAGTACTAGCTAGGTTGGCAGCCAACTGATTCTCAATAAATTTGACCAATAAATGTAAGAGTACTACTAGTTAAGTAAGATGTGTTTTGCACATCATATAAGTACTCACTCTAATTTAATGTAAATGAATTTTTGAGACGTGGTATATCTCTTCAAAAAAATACTTAAAAACACTAAATAGACAATTAGAATTTTTTATTCTTCCCAAGTTATTCTTCTTAAAATTAAAGATAGTCATTATTTGAAATTATTCCAGAACCCCATTAAGAAAAAAGGCCAGTTTAAAAAATATTAAAAATTCATTGATTGAATCATAAATAAAAATATCAACAATTTATTTATACTTATTACCTAACTTCATTCATGGCTTACTCCGCTGCTGTTTTTTACAAAAAAAAAAAATAATAAAAATAAAAAATTGCTTGAATATAGATATTGTTGATCACGTTCTAGGCACTAGTATAGGATAAGATTTATAATTTTCCTTCATAACTATTAATTACATTGATTAGAGGCTCATGACTTTTAATTAGTCTAGTGGCCGTGATCATAGGTTTCGGTTTACTTTTTCAATATTAGATTTTAACCTTGAAATAATTTATAGTTTTATTAGTACGTGGATTATTATTTTGTTAATCAATCATCTTACAATTATATATATACATATAGTGCTGGAAGCTAATTATTATTTTTATTATATAATGTAGCATACTGCTTGATCCTCTCATAATCAAAGATTTTGAATTCGAATTTTTGGTAGAAAAAAATTTCTTCATAGGAAGCGCTTCCCCTGAATGAGTCCTATACGGTATAAATTCAAAATAATCGGACTCTAATAGAAGCATCGAGCATCGAAAAAAAAAATCCGTTGATAATGCATTAAAAAATATTATTCAAAATTAAAAAAAAAACAAAAATTGATAATATAGAAGGTAAAATAGGTATTTGGCCAGTTGAGTGACCTTCTGAAGGGAGATAGTAAAACGATTCTTTTTATCATAAAACAAAAGATCCGTGACTTGGTTGGATAATTTCAGAGAATAGCAAAGCAATATTAACTTCGATTCTCTCTCCCTAAATATTTATGCCTAACATGAAACACACTCACTACAAGATAACATAAAATTATTTACAAAATTTATCAATAATTTATCGCTAAAATGCTTTAAGTTATATAAATCACCACTAATCAATAATAAAAATTTTAATAACTAAAAAATTCAGTCCGTACCTAATTTCATGTTTTTCGTTTTCTAGTAGCGTTTTAATTTCTATGCATCTTTGTTTCAAAATTCTAAAATTTAGGGCCAGAAAAGTATGTTCTGCCTAACAAACCCTTAAATACCTTCATTAATTAAATTGTCAAAACATTCGGCCGCAGATAATCCATTATAGAAATGAAATTGATAAAAATGAAAAAAAAATTTAGTACTTGATAGATATCCAATAAGGAAATAACTTTACATATAAGCAAAACATTCATACTAAAAACTACATGATTACTTCTTATATGATATTTTAAGTAATTAATACACAAATAGTGTTTGACTTTGTTACACACTATCCTAATAAATTATTTCAACAGTATTAAATGTTGAAATCACCAAAATTAACTAATATCAATATATCAAATCAAGGGAATAAAAGAAAAGGCAAGAAATATAAATGGCAAATTTGGGACAAGAAAAAGGAAAAAAAAAAAAAACGCGTTTCTGGAGATCAGAAGCTAATTAGGAGAAGAAGAAAATGGTTGCTCAAAAATAATTTAATTATTGGCTTTTCTTTGGTCCATATTTGCCGTGAAAATTGAGTATTTTTTATGACTAATAGTCAAGTTATTTTTAGACAATGCTAAAGTATGACAATGGCCAAAGTAGTGAAGGTTCGTCAGAATCATCGACCAGTTGAGGGGGCTACCTGAAAAACGAGCGTGATATGTGAGCCCAGTATCCACATCTGTTCGAGCCTTCAGGTACTACTCTCTTCTTGACTTTTGAGGATGAAAGTCCTTGTAGTGGTGAATGTTGTAATGACCTCCTCGGTCATTTTCTTACCTTTCACCTTCTCCTGTATTTAGAGCTTTTTGGTAGTTTGCCCAAGTCGTTTATGACTTGCTAGGGCCGGTAGCTCGGTGCCCTGGTGACTCATTTTCTCGTTATCTCAGTTTTTCTATTTTGAAGTTTCAGTTTTGAAATAGTGGAGCTCGAGAGTGAAAAAGTAGTAAATGCACTCGAAATCGAATTCCAACGGTTCCTTTAGCTCCGAATTGCCGAATTTTGTCCAGAGGGACATTAAGTTCGTGCACTGGGCTTTTTTTTATTTGAGTTTGGGTTGTTTTGTGGAAATTCAGCCCAATCAAATCTCATTTTGGAGCCTGGGTGACTTTTTGATGACTGGAGCGTCGGATCAAGTTACCATCAATTCCATCAGCTCCAGGATATCAATTTTAGGCTACTTGAGTAGTTGCTCCACTTCCCGAGGCTGCTATTACAATTTCGAGGCTGTACGTGGAAGTTGTGAACTTTGGCCTAAGGAATTGACTTGGTCAGCATTCTTCTGAAACGACCTTGTGTCTCGATTTCACCTACACCGTTGAGACCTTGGATATGCGTACATAGTTTGTTTGTATGATTTGGCTTCCGAACGCATTTTGGGTGATGTTTCGAGCTATATTTCTATTGAGGACTTTTGCTGTCAAAACTGCATCTGGTGCAGGATTTTTCCTTCATCGGGATCACGGCCTAAGCCATGCGATTGCAATGCACTGCTTCTTTACTGTACACGATCGCAACCCCAACCACATATCACGACCCAATTTTACTGATCATGATGACACATACTATACCTCCAGTAAGAGAACCAAACCCCCTAGTCTAAAGACGAATCGGAGAACTATTACATTAAATGCAGAAGAATATCAAAAGTCATATGAAAATATTAAAGTTTGCGGAATTAATTAAGAAAGAAACCGCCCAAAATCCGATATCATTGTCAAACGAACCACTAAGTACAGAATGATGAAAACTGAAATAATTATAATATCAATATGTCTCCGAAATACAATGGAGATCAATAAAACTTACTTTTGAAGAGAAACAGGATCAAGCTGGATGCCAAACTCACCCTAAATCTCCGGTAAGAATAGAATTCGAACCAATAACTATCTGTATATCACGAGCAGAAACATGTACTCAAATCTGCACAAGTGCAAGTGTAGTATGAGTACAAGTCGCCAAAGCAACCTGTACTCAGTAGGCTTCGAGGGCCCACTGAGCGCATAATAATGATAAATACAATAAATAACGGAGTACAAGAAAAAGGGTCATGGAAGCAATTAGTACAATACAAGAAAACTAGCAACTCAATTACGAAGCAAGTGTCTCATAGACTGATAGTGCTAGCTAATCACATAACAGGATCATAGGCAATGGAAGAGAACGTACTCGACATCATTGCAACAACATATATGAAAATATGCACAATAAATAGGAGTCAAAGACGATAAGGATAGAACATGGTCGGTATATCGGTTACCTCAATTAATAGAATAGTTGAACGAACAGAAGTAATAAGCACTAATCTCATATAACATGAAGCAACAAGTAACTAATAATAATAGATAAGCAGTAATATGAATAATAAAGTAAAGTAATTATGCGTTGACAATTCCCCCATAAAGAAGCGTAATGTACATACAAACATACTCACCCATATGCCCCCCAATTCGACCTATGAGCATACTGAAGAAAACAAGTGCAGAAAAGTAATAAACACATGATCTTCATCAGAACCTCACATCTCACTTTCAGAACCACAAGGAATTACAATCGGCAGATAGTGCCCCGCAATGATGTTATCCCACCGGCATCTAATGCCTCATATAAGTATTATTCTGCCGACACATGGTGCCTCATATCAGTGTTATCCCACCAACACATAGTGCCTCATATCAATAATATCATATCAATAATGTTCGCTAGCGTACTCGGCAAATCAAGACGTTCAACGCCGAAGTATATATGTGTGTGGTAGTATCACCTATGGTCATCAATAATCATTATCATCGTGTCTCCACAACCACTAGTACCATGTGTGTTAAAAAGCTGTACTCACTGTCGTATGACGACGGTCTCAAGTCCCAGCGCTGTACTCACTGTCAAATGGAGTCGGTCTCAAGTCCCAGTATTTATTAGTAAAAATAGATATATATGTAAGTCTCGGTGCCAGGAGGTGAAGGCTGGACTAAAATAAGTAAAAATAGTATTACCGGGTGCTCGATACCATGTCGAGAGTAAACCAGTAAAAGAAAATTACTTATATTATTATTAGTTTGTCCTCATTTAGATCTTTATACTGACATGAAATTCTATCATCAAATCATCCGCTATGGATCTTTATCATCCATTTATCTGCTAGCCATCAAGGCTCATAATCAGAAAGTGATACTACCCAGTCCCAATGCACTCTTATCGGAGCCTTAGGCTTGGTCACTCCATTTCATAAATGCACAACATATCAACAACACATATATTAACAATTATATATAATCATGATATATTCACATCCTATGCCCTGCATAGGTATCTATAATCAAATGCTAAGCCTCGACCCTATATCACTGGAGTGCCAACATATCAATAGAAACATAGAATGGATGAAAGAATGGTACTAGGGTGCTATACGACCTAGCTACCCAACCCAAGGATGCTATTTAGTACAATTATGAAAATTATAAACCCATAGATAGCCCACGGAGCCTACTTGTCATCCGACGATAATGCTTTGTAATAACACGAATCATACTCTGACTGATATCAAACGTGCTCCAAATAATTTGAAACTTGTGCTAATGAATTCTATATATTAATATGAGTCTAGTGGTATACTTTTTGCTAAGTTCCAGACTCGGCCTAAAATCAGGCCTAAAATGGGCTTGTGGGGCTCGTTTGCTAAAACCGCAAACAAACTTTACCATAAGGTACCAAACACTTCCAAGAACCCTTTGCTCCTAATTTGAGCACAATCCGAACACGGGAAGGGCTTTAAATCAGTCTGGAAAGATTTGATCTATAAGGGATTAAAGGTTCAATTTTTACGATTATAGCGTTGGAATTATGAAGAATTAATGATCTTAGGAACAATGTATATCCAATTGACGAAGATTATACAAAAATAATCGAGTTATGGGATGATTTCATCAACTTCATGTTTCAATCAATTAATGGAGGAAATTAAGAAAATAAGGAAGAATAAGAGAAGGAAACATACCAAATTCGTGTAGAAATCGATGAAGAACTTTGAGACGAAATTCTTTGGTCTTGGAATGGTATTTGGGAATGTATTTGTCGCCCTAGAACCGAAGGAATTGATTTTTGGAAAAAATAAAATAAAATAGGGTAGCTGCAGAAATTTAAGTTTCCAGTCGCGCTTCATCGCAATCGCGCAAGGCCAGAGCGATCGCACTAAAGGAAACTGTCAGGCATCGCAATCGCGCCAAGGTACCGTAGCGCAGAAGAGTGTTCCTAAATGCTATCGTGATCGCGCAAAGGTACCGCGATCGCGCTGAAGACACCTTTGTTCATCACGATCGCTCCTCAAGGGCCACAATCGCGTTGAAGGAAATCTACATCAGTTGCAGATTCCAACTGTGAATTTTCATATTTCACACCAGGGAGTTCGGGGATCAAACAGAGTCCAATTTTGACATTCTAGAAATGCAAACAGCATGAAAACAACATCTTTGACTCAATAGAATTGAAAAATTGAATTCTGAGGTCTTTACTCAAACTGACCCCTGAAACCAAAAGGGCCAACAGTGCGTTTCTCCACCAACAACTCGAAAATGCAACGACGAGCCCAAAAATTATACCAACACCTCACCTAGCCTAAAATCATCATTTCAAATCTGGTGGAACCGTTCGAATTACAATCTGGCACTCTGAACATCGAATTACCACTCAAGCTATGCTTTAGGCCATAAACTTAACTAAAACCCATAATTTCGTACAATTTGCAAACGAAACCTCCAAAATACAAACTTAAGGTCAATCTTGACTCTTTTGGTATTTCGGAGCTAATGGAACTGCTAGAACTTAATTTCAAACTCGTCTTGAAGGAAACTTGACTTTGGTCAATGAGTACTTAGTTATAGGCTCTAAAATTGAGAATTTAAGATATTTCTCAACTAAGTCACCAGGGATCCAAACTATCGGTCCTAGCAAGTCATAAATGATTTGGGACAACTACCAAAATGCTTTAGAATGAAAAACGTCATATATATATATCATAAATGACCATGGGGGTCATAACATCCAGTACTAAAAGGACTTTCCTCCCCGAAAATCAAATAAAAAAAAACAATGAGTAAATGGGGAAAAATGTACATGATTCCTCAAACAGCTGTGGATACTGCTTCTGCATCTCACTCTCGATCTCCCACATAGCTTACTCGACCGAACGATTACTCCACTGCACCTTAACCACTGGAATCTCCCTAGACCTCAATTTTCTCACTTCCTTACCCAAAATCTTCACTGGCTACTCAACAAAGGATAGATTCTCATCTAACTGTACTGAATCCTGGTGGATAATATATGACTCATCGGGCATATAATTTCGCAACATAGAAACATGGAAC
>JBDJHY010216656.1:0-11292 GCA_039654485.1 Withania somnifera | reverse complement strand
GCATGGCGCATGCGATGACACACTTGATAGAAGGACAAGTGAATCTTGTTCATGAGGTTGGAAGGTTTGGCTTATATAGTCGCAACTTAAAAGATGAGTTGAGTGCAGATATTGATGCGTTTGACGCACAAAAATTTAGTTACAAGTTGTGTGATGCTGAAAAGTTACTTATAAGCCAAATTGAGGAGGTAAAACGGGAAGGGCTATTACTTGATCATACATTTCGTGAAGTTTCCATTATTTAGAGAGTATACCAAAATTATGTGAGGATGTGAATAATAATAGAATTCATGAGTTTCGGCGCATTAGACCTCATTCCAATTATTTTCTACATTATGTCTAGATAGTGAAATATTAATTGAACTATCTGATCCTATAGAAGAATCTGAGGAGGAGGAACACTATGTATATATTCTGGAATTTGTTGTGGATGAATCAGAAAAATACATTCCTCACTTAAGGCCAAGAAATATAACTAGTAACATTCATTGCTTGGTTCCTTTATCTTTCTACCTAAGCCCTTTGAGCATGAAAGGAAAATGGAAAAGACGTTAGGGGTAAAATTTATAAGTTCAAGATGGAGAAAAAAGTTGAAGGGTCGTGCCGCGACGTTAAATAAGGTGCTTGTTGGGAGGCAACCCAACTAGTGGCATAGGATTTTTATTTTAGTTAATTATTTTTATAGTATCATTTTTTTTGTGTTGTTTTATTTTTCTTGCAGGTTAGGAGAAGTTTGAGTACCCGAACATAAGATAAGGACATTGGAAGATTGTAAAACTTAGCTAGATGGTTGGAACTAATTGTGGGGTGCCCACACGAAGAACTACAAATGAGAGAAGTCTGACTATCTCATGCCATGAGTTGCTAATGTACCGGCCTTTGGCCTCAAGGAGTATTTCCAATCTTGTTTTATATTTTGTATTGCTTTGAGGACAAAGCATGATTTTAAGTGTGTGGTGAGATACCTTCCTATATTACTTTAGGGTGAGTATGTTATATGAGTTTTATTTTATTTTTTAGTAAAAGCATACTTCATCCACCCCTTGGTTTTTCTCTTCGGTTCTTTTCAGAGGGGGAACCCTTTGAACCGAGTATTTTTAGGTATTTTTCTTTTTTAAAAATAGTTTTATTTTTAAAAAGTACTTTAGTTTTTATTTTTTAGGGAGATAAGAAGTACCGATTGACTTGTTTGATACAAATAATTTAGTCTTGAGCTTGAGTAATACGTTCCTATAAGTGCTTGAGTGTTAAATTAAATAAAGAATTTTCTAACACCTAGGCTCATGTATATGACTCTGTACATAACGTTTCTTATACTTATAGTTTGTGATAACCCTTTATATCTTAGAAGTAGAATTGATTCATCTTGATTGAGACTTGTGCCAAGTGATGTGAGGATTCTTGCATATTCTATATTTTGCATCTTAGTTTTAGAACTTTCCCTGAATGTTATTAAAGTAAAATAAAAACATTTCTCTGATTAAAAGATGATATGCGACTTCCTTGATATGTCTTGTGAATTTTAGCCAATTCAGATATTATATCACTAGTTAGCCCCTTTTAGCCTGTAACCTATTCTTTGGTAGCAGTATTTTTGCCTTGATCCTTTTGTTGAATCCCTGGATTTTTCACGCAAATTCCTTTAGCACTATAGCATAAACTGAGTTTTAATTGTTGAATCTGAAGAAAGGGATGGTCAATTGTAAAAGATGACCAATTGAAGTTGTTGTAGTGAAAAGGACCTCTTTGAGAGAGTGTGATGTGAAAAAGGTATTGAAGAAAAAAAGAAAAATAAAGAAAATTGATCGAAATATTCTTGGATGCTAAGTCCTTAAATTATGTTTGGTTCTTTGAATTGAGTGTCTGGACTGTTTCTTCTTGTGAGGGCACATGTTTCATGATAGATAGGTGCAATGACCCTCATGGTCATTTATGCTAAATACACGATGTTTTGCATTCTAGAGCATTTCAGTAGTTTTCTCAAGTCATTTATGGCTTACTGGGACCGGCAGTTTGGATACCTTGCGGCTCGGTTGAGAAATATCTCAAATTGTCTGTTTTAGAGCCTAAAAACTAAGAATTCATTTACCAAAGTCAACTTTCCTTCAAGATGAGCTCAGAATCAATTCTGGCAGTTCCGTTAGCTCCGAAATTCCAAATAAAGTTAAGATTGACCTTAAGTTGATGTTTTGGAGTCTCTGTTTGCAATTTATACCAATTTATGGATTTTAGTTAAGTTTAAGGCCTAAAGTGGAGTTTGGATAGTATTTTGGTGTTTGGAGTGTCGGATCAAAATTCTGATGCTTCCGTCAGCTCCTAAATGGTGAATTTAGGCTAGTAAGAGTTTTGGTGTTTCTGTTAGTATGCCCGGTGTAATTTTAAGTACCTTGGTTGAGTGGTGCATTTTTGGTTGTTCTTGGTTTGAGGGGTCATTTGATTAGATTACCTCGGATGACTATTTTGATGATTTCATTGGATTCGAAATGTCGTTTCCATGTCGTTTACGTATTTGGTTAATTCAAATTGGACTTTGAAAACTCATTCTAGACCCCTCGAAATTCTTGATTTGAGCTGATGTGAAATTACAGGCACAAAAAACCCCTACAAAGGGAGGTCGCACTTGAGAAGGTGTCCCTGTGAGGGTGGGGTTACCCCAGCGGACCTCGCAACCAAAGGCCTCCCCTGCAGACTTTGCCTTTGCGCCCATTTTCTCGCCCCAGCGAGAATTGCAGTATCATTAAATAACTGTAACCCCTTTAGTCATTCCATTTAAAAAATCCAAAATTTGACTTTTCTCCCAAATTCTAAGGGATAAACCGTTCCAATCTTGAATATAAAGTTCCCAATACGTTCCTTGCATCGTCCCTACTTCCAATAAGTTCTTTTTTTTTTAATTCATGAAATTCTTGGGTTCCTCCATTAATGAACCCCAATTGATAAAGTTGATACAACTATGCCATAACCCCAATATTACTGAGTAATTCTTCGTTCTGTTAGTATATTTGCTTCTATTATCATTAATATATCAAAATTAAACATTTAATTCATAAAAATCGTATCTTTGACCCCGTTAGAGTAAAATCTGTCCGGGCTGTTTTGAAGCCCTTCCCGCACTCGAATTGTGCCCAACTTTAGAGCACGGGTTCCTGGAAATGTTGGAAACTATAGTGAATTTTATTTTCAGTTCCAGCAAGCGGGCTATACAAACCCGTTTTAGGCCCGATTTGAGTACAGTCCGGAGCTTAGCATAAATTATACCGTTAGACTTGTATTGACATATAAAATACTTTGATAGAAGTTTCAGATCATCTGGAGCTTATTTGATATCAGTCGGAGTATTATTCGTGAACTTGCAGCGCGTTATTGTCAAACGACTGGTTGGCTCTGTGTGGCTATCTCTGGGCTTATAGCCTTAACAATTATACTAAATAGTATCTGTGGGTTGGGTATCTCAATGGATATGGTGATCCTATACCATTCCTTTGTCCGTTTCATGTTGATATTTATATTTTGGCATCCGCATGATGTAGTGCCTGTGAATTACAAGTTGGCTAGATACCTGTGTAAGGCATAAAAATAGTTATTATACGATCACATATTTATGTATATATTTGTTGATGTGTTGTGCATTAATAACATGAGAGGTTGGGCCTATGGCTCCAATGAACATGCATTGGGGCTGGGTCAGTAGCACCACCTGAGTATTGAGCCATGATGGCTCGAGGCTAATTTTGATAATAAAGATGGTCAATGACACAAATCAATAAATGGAAATATTCTAATAATAATATAAGTAATAACCTATTTACTATTTTAGACTCGGCATTGTATCGAGCACCCGATAATACTATTTTTACTTGTTTTAATCTAGGCTTTACATTCTGGCACCTGAAAATATCTTTTAGCTAATGAATGTTTGAACTTGAGACAGGATTCCTTCGACAGTGAGCACAGCCGCTGGCACTTGAGTCTATCGTCGTACGACAGTAAGTACAATTTTTGACACCTATCACATTACTGATTTTGGATACATGATGATTCTCGATCTATTAAGGATATTATTGATACAGTTATATTAAGGTGTTGTACGCCTAACTTGCCAAGTACGACTTAATGATATTATTGATATTAGGCAAGAGATGCCAGACTTTGACACCCTTGTGGCTCTGTAATTTGGGATGTAAGGTCATGATGGCGTTAGAGATTGTACGTGGTGACAACCTCTATGGACCTTTCCTCCGAGCTACGGTGACACGGATGAGGGGGTATATGGCGGAAAGGGAGATATACCGAGAATATTTAGGTTAGCCTTCCATGGGTTCTTCCTGCTGGGACTATGGGTACGGGGGGAGATGCGTACACAGGACTGGTTACTTCATATGGTTGTATTTACTTTTCTGCACTTATTTCTTTAGTGTACCCTGGCTGAGATGTAAGGCCTACGGTGAGCGTGACTTCTATGTTTAGCTTATTCATTATATTGTTGCTTTACTGTGTAGTTAAAGTAGTGTATTTCTGAGGCTTGTTGCTTATATGGGTTATTGTGCGTGGTACTCCCTTTTCAGATTTCCCTTTTACTTTAGGTTACCGGTATACCGTCCATGTTCTCCTCCTGTCTTCTTTGACTCCTGTTTATTATATTATTATTCACATATACTGTTGAAAGGATTTGGGGTATGTATCCCTCATTGCCTGAGATCCTGTTATGTGATTAGCTAGTGATACGTGTCTACTTGTACCTGATTCTTATTTGAGTGGTTAGCTTCATTTGTTGTACTACTTGCTTCTGTGAATCTCTTTATTGCCTTCGGTTATTTACTGCTTTTATTATTGTTATGTGCCTAGAGGGCCCTTGAAGCCTACTGGGTACTGTTTGCTTCGGCATCTTGTACTCATACTACACTTGCACATGTGCATATCTGAGTACAGGTGCCCCACCGTGATTACAGATAGCTGTTCGTGCAGATCACATTCTATCGAGCTTTACCGGCTTCTCTTCGGCATTAGAATTTCTATTTGATCTCCATGTATTTTTGGTGATACAGTTGTATTAAACATTTTAATTTCTTGTTCTGTACTTGGTAGTTCATATGACACTGATACCGGGTTTTGGGAATATTATTTTGACTCTATTACTTCTTGTTTATTCACTTACTTCTATTTTAAACTTGTTATTTCCGTATTCAATATAGTAGTCCTCCGTTTCGGCTACGGACTACGTTGTTGCTTCTCCTACTAGTTGTATAGTAGGTGCCATCATGATCTGCAAAATCGGGTCATGACAATAGGTGATTTTATTAACTTCCTTTGATAAGAGTAGGGAAGAAAACTTAGATTTGATGACTTAGAGTCAGTCCCTGAGGTTAGGAGGTTAAGATTTCGTCATTTTTTTTATATTTTGCACAATGATCAGCGAAGGTATACTTGATTTTGTAAAGTGTATATGGCTTAATTGTTTGTATCAACCTTGGTGGTGGATTTTTCTAGGTTTCTTTAGGTAGTTTAGATTTAGTGTTTGCTCGAGGGCAAGCAAAAGCTTAAGTGTGGGGTGGTGATGTGATGCCAAAATATCACATATTTAGCCATTATTTACCTCATATGTTAATATTTTTATTTATTTCTTGAGTAATAAATATTTAATATTATGCTCATGTGGTATATTATGGTGTAGGAATTATTTGACGTGAAAAGAAAGAATCTTGGAGCTCAAACAAATTAAATATGGGAGATTACAGAAGGAATTTCAAATAGGCAGCTTAATGAAATAAAGTTAATATTTTATTCAAAAGAGATTTAATAATATGATAATGTATACAATTGAATTTAATATGCAAATTGTAGTTGCTGGCGTTGTCTTTCCCTTAATTCTGATTGGCAAACATTCAAGCCAATCACGATGTGATCCATTTCATGATGGCATTCTGTTAATCCATCACGATATGGATCACGTCATGATCCCTCATGTTCCGCCAGAAATTATTTTCCAAGTCCTTTTTGGACATGGTTATTTTATTTAAGATTATTTCCTACACCTATAAATATCCTATTTTTTACAATAATTAGAGGAGAACACTTGTATACACTTTTCTTCTCCTTTATTTATATACTTTTACGATGTACTTTGAATACTTTATTGTGATTATTATGTGGAACTAATTCATTTCGTTCTAGGGTTATGGTATAAACTAGCAAGATGATTATTTAATTATATATTATTTGATTTGCGAAAATTATCATATAATTGGTTTTGTGTATCTATGCGTACTATCTTAGTGCTTCGCGACCATTAAGATAAATTTATAACCCTGAAAATAAACTAATCAGGAATTTAAAGGGTAGAACGTGCAACATAAGGAGTGAGTTCATATATAGATTATACCAGGTTTTGATAGTTAAATATGATTTGCAACTAAGACGAGATCTTGTACTTAGTTTGCCTCGCTTGGTTTATTACGAAAAAATAACTATAATACACCTAAACTAAATCATCACAACACGTGTCAATCGAAATAGTTGTGAAATTTATATAGATTGTGGTTAGATGATGATCATTCACTACTAATAGATTAAACCTCAGAACCAACAATTAAATAATTCAATTAATTAATTAAATACAATTTCTAGCAAATTCATAACCCTAATTCGATTCATTCATTAATTATAGTAAAGATATATTTTTCTCTAAATTAATTATTTATTAATTTATTTTATTATTTTTAATTTAATTAAATTCACAAATATATCTTTAAAAATTCTTCACTTAAATAAATAATTAAAATTAATTTAATTCAATTAAATAGTTAATATCAAGTACGCATGGTGCAGACATCCGATTGGCAAACCCACGATGTTACTTGGGACGCAACAACTACTACTGGAATCTCCATTGTTTTTTCATCATGGTTCAGATGAATTGACATTAGACAAAGGTAAAGGTAGGAAGGAATTGGAGAAAAGGAGGAAGACTGTTGTAATTGAAGATGAGGAGGAGGAGAAAGGTGAAGGTGGATCACTTAATTTGAAGCTTGGTGAAGAGCTATATCCTGTGGTGGAAGAGGAAATGGGAAGGGAAGCGTGGTAAGAAGACGAAAATTGGCGGGGTTTCAGCAAATCGTGCTGTTTGTCAAGTGCTGGATTTTCAAGCTGTTTTGAGTAATGCTAAAGATTATCATCGACGACAAAAAGTGTGTGACGTGCATTCTAAAGCGGCACAAGCTTTGGTGGGGAATGTTACGCAGCGTTTTTGTCAGCAGTGTAGTCGGTAAGTTTTCTAGTAGACATTTTGCATTTTCATAAATTTGTTTTGTTATCCTCAGTTTATGAACCAGTTAAAATATACTAGTAAAATTGGACCCTTTGGAAACCGGATATATTGTTTTTTCATACGCGAAAGATTTAGTTACCCATTGTTGTTCTTTGTATCTCCATTATCGTAGTGTAGTATTATAATTTTTATTTGTTTTTTGTTATTATTTTATGTTTTTTGTGCTTTCGTTACTTCTTTTATTGAACTATTTTTTACCTCTTTACTTTTACGATAGGATAAGATTTGTGTACGCTTTATTCTGTAGGCCAGATATTGTGTTGTGTTCATTTCATTTAAAAGGTTAAACTTTTAGAGAGCAGATAAATTTAGTAACGTGTTTGTGGAAAATAATCATGGTTTGATTGTTATGATTACTTTGGGCAGGTTTCATGTTCTAGAGGAGTTTGAGGGGAAACGTAGATTACACGACCATGAGGGTTAAGGCATCTGTTGGTGGGAAAGTGGTACATGTCTTGACAGACTCAAGGAGCTACCGAGACACTACTTAGAGACTTGGCTGTAAGTTGTAGGGGTGGCAAAATCAATCTATCTGACCTAACCTATTTAGATTTTGATTGATTTTTAATTCGTATATTTGTTAGCTTAATTTATTTCAACTCATTAAAAATTTAGTTGGTATGTAACTCAAATTGACATATGAAAAGTTTTATTAAAATATTTTTAAATATTTTTTTATTTTATATATTATAAATAGTCATAATAAAGAAAAAAAAATAATATTTTAGCTACTAAAAGAGTAAAAGTTTATAAAAATAACAAATAAAGCATTTGACACTTGGTAAAAATTGGAGATTAGACTGGGTCTTAACCTGTTTATTGCCTGACCCATTTTGGTCTGCCTAAATTTAACCCAATCCGTTCAATGGCCACCCCTAGTAAGTTGCAACTTATATCTTCTTTGAAGTACTGAAGCTAATGGTAGCAAGGTGTATGGTTCATTCCGAAGTAAAGGAGTAGGCTGGAGAATGCAAAAAACCAGTTTCATGTCAGATATGCTGGTGGTACCAATTGTAAGAGTTAATATTATTCTGGAATTCAATGGCTAATCACTTTAGATGATATCATGTGGAACTCGGATTACTGAATATGCAATTTATGGTGAATGGAGAGAAAATTGCATTAATTAGCAGTCCTCTGGGGAGTCGAAACTAGGTGGCCAGAAAATGTAGAAGTTGGTAGGTAGATCTGCACTGTTGAGTATGATGACTGTAACAACAAACCCATGAACAAGCAGTGACCATCGCAGAAAGAAAGATGGACAACAATAGTGAGACACACTGTTCTGATTTACAGCAGTTACTTGGCAAATACGCCCCCATATTTGCTGTTCCCAACACTTTACCTCCACATAGAGGTCATGACTGCATGATAGTCTTGAAGGAGGAAACCTCACCCATCAATGTGAGACCATCTGCTTCACATAAAAAATAATATAGGAATTGCTGCAAACTGGGTGGTTAGTCCTAGCATGAGTCCTTATTCCTCACCCATAATCATGGTTAAGAAGAAAGATGGGTCTTGGAGAATGTGTGTTGACTACTTGTTAATTGAATAAGGTTGGTGTTTCGCAAAGCTATTTGGTTTGCTGCAGGTGATAGTTTTAGAAAAGAAAGAAAGTAACACACAATTGATTGAAGGGAGGAACTTCTAGTTCATTTCTGTTTTTAATTACATGCTTTAACGTTTCAAGAAAATTGAAAACATGCAAACTAAGATCCTAGAATTATGCTAAAGTGGAGAACATGCTGAAAATGAGGTAACTAACTCCTAAAGACTAGGACACTACTTTGAAACATTCATCACTAAAATAAAAAAAATACAACATATGGAAGCACTCTTAAACACGTGTTCTAACACTACTCCTTGTTTAGATGCTGACTCCAAGTTTCTTCCTGAAGCTTTCGAACTTGCTAAGTGACAATGGTTTGGTAAAAATGTCAGCAACTTGATCTTCTGTGTTGCAATAACAAAGAGTCGCATCACCACTCTTCTGCACCTCTCTCACAAAAAACAACCTGATATTGAAGTGCTTGGTCTTGCCAAGAAACACTGGATTGTTATAGATTGCAATAGCTACTTGGTTATCAACAAAAATCTCTTTGCTTTGCTTCTGCTCCAGGTTTAAATCAGTTAGGATTTTCCTCAACCAGAGAGCTTGATTCGCAGCTCCTGTTGCAGCAATAAGCTCAGCCTCATCAGTGGATTGATCTACTGTTTCTTGCTTCTTTGAGCTCCATGAAAATATTCCTGATCCAAAACTAAAACAATATCCAATAAAGTAAGTCATCAGGCCAAGATTTGTCATGTCAAAGACCTTCATTTCCAGTTTAAATTGATCGATCCGATCAGGATTGCTCCCAGTAACTAGCAGATCATCTACATAAAGAGAGATGACTAGAGTGTCTTGCACCATCATGCTTGACATATAATGTGAATTCAGATAGGCTTTTCTTAAACCCCAAACTGACTAAATAATATAATTCTACTGTACCATGACCGAGGAGCTTGCTTTAGACCATAAAGTGCTTTTCTCAGAAAATACACTTCGTCTTCTTCTTCCTTTTCCACGAAGCCTTCAGGTTGCTCAACATAGATCCATTAAGGAATGCTGACTTGACATCTAACTGAAACACTTTCCAGTTTCTTTGAGCTGCCAGAGCAAGGAGCAATCTAATTGCGTCAAGCCTAGCAACAGGAGCAAAAGTTTCTGAGTAGTCAACTCTGAAGACTTGAGGATATCCCTTGACGACTAGCCTTGCTTTGTACTTGTTGACAGAGCCATCAGGATTCAACTTAGTCCTGAACACCCACTTTACTCCAATTACTTTCCTGTCGTGAGGTCTATCAACCAACTCCCAAGTTTTGTTTTTCTAAATCATTGACAGCTCCTCCTTCATTCATCCATCCATTTTTGATTTTCTTTTGCTTCCATGTATCCAGCAGGTTCACAAACAGCTACATTGCATCTCTGATATATGTCTGAGAGCAATCTTGTACCTCTTACTGGCGTGCCATCCATCAATTCATCCTCCCACACTTCACCAGCACTCAACATGTTTTGTCAATCTTTGGTACAAAAAGAACATCTGCTACAGATAAGCAAGCCTTTGCTTTTGAGTTCTTTATTTTCTTCTCCTTCTGTGACTTCATTTGTGCCACGGTGGGGTTTGCTGGAAGTGGCTGGACTTCAGTCTTCTTTGACAGCTTCCCACAGATCCGATGCTTCCAGGTAGGTCTCCATGCGCACTGGCCACATCTGATAGTTGTATCTATCGAAGACTAGTGGTGCCATTGCTGAAAAGTTTTGACTCTTTTTCCGTTGGTACTATCAACTAGCCTCACAGATCCCTCAAGAAGTTTGGTGTGATACCAATTTGTTGGTGTTTTGCAAAGCTATTTGGTTTGCTGCATGTGATAGTTTTAGAAAAGAAAGGTAAGACACAATTGATTGAAGGGAGGAACTTCTAGTTCATTTCTATTTTTAATTACATGCTTTAACATTTCATGAAAATTGAAAACATGCAACTAAGATCCTAGAATTATGCTAAAGTGGAGAACATGCTGAAAATAAGGTAACTAACTCTTAAAGACTAGGACATTACTTTGAAACATTCATCACTAAAATAAAACAGTAAATAAACCATACGGTAGCACTCTTAAACACGTGTTCTAACTAAGGTCAAAATTAAAGAAAAATTTTCTGTTCCTGTAATAGAGGAGTTATTGGATGAGTTAGGTAGTGCAAAGGTCTTCTTTAAGCTGAATTTGAGAAATGGATATCATCAAATTAGGACGTGTCCCTCAGATATTGAAACAATATCCTACAGATCCCATTAAGGACATTATGAGATTGTGGTAATGCCCTTTGGCCTTACCAATGCCCCTTCCACCTTTCAAAGCCTAACGAATCACATATTTCAGCCCCATTTGAGGAAGTTCATCTTAGTCTTCTTTAATGACATCCT
>JBDJHY010216645.1:0-20875 GCA_039654485.1 Withania somnifera | reverse complement strand
GTCTTTTTCCTTTGTCCACTGCCTTGAAGATGCTTTATTTCTTCTAATTCATCATTTCATCTTCGTTTGCTTGGTCATTCCAAAAGATATGCATTTACCTGAAATACTCACCAAACTAAAATAGAAATGGACATAATAATGATGAAAACACGCTATTTAACTATGCATTTGGATGTAATAAGTGGTGTTTTGACCACTCATCACCAATAATATAACTAATAGAACACCATCTAATACTACAAGATAAACTGATGGATTTGCACATACATGATATAAATCAATTTGACTCAGATATTCATATTTGGAGGCTCAACAGAATATAAAGACTGAGATGTGTGATGTCCAATCACAGATAGTTGTGATACGAGTCAGATGAGGAGAGGGAATACAAATTCCAACCATTTGACTACCATTCATTTCTTGTGTTTGATGTTGAGAAAAAGAGTAAAAGTGAGCATATAGCATAAACTGTAAATTCGGGGTAGGAAGAATTGTACACCATTCAAAATACTTTTCGACATTATGTTAGATGTTGACATATATTTTGAGTCATTTGAACTAATTGAGGAATATAAGCATGATGGAATAGAATCCTACATTATAAAGTTTTCACCAGACACACAACAGATAACATGCCTCACGTAAGAGTCAAGCAATCCCACATGATCTATCCCATGCTTGGTTCTTTCATCTACTTACCACCACCCTATGAGCTAATCAAAAATATGGATGCAATATGGGGGTAAAATTCATAGCCTCAATATGGAGGAAAAAGTTGATGGGTCATGCCGCGACATTAAATCAGGTGCTGGTTGAGAGGCAACCCAACATAGAGTAGGTAGTTGTTATTTCTATTTTGTTTACTATCACCTTTATATTGTTTTGGTCATTACAGGCTTGGGGAAGTCTTAGTACCCAAAATGTAAGCTAAGGAGCATGCAAAAGGAAAAGTGTGGGGTCCTTTGGACCTCTTTGGTGAAAGAATGAAGATTGGCATGTTGTTAGCTAGGCCTAAAGGTCTCAAGGAGTATTTATAACCTCCTTATCTTGGTTTATACTTTAAGGAAAAATATGATTTATGTGTTGAGGAATCATTTCTATCTATTTTCTTAGGGTGAAGAGTGCTATAGGATTCTTTAATTTCGTGAAAGTTTTGAAAAATTCAAAAAGATTTTATTTAGTTCTTAGTCTTATTTTTTTATCTACTAGGTCTTTGGGTAAAAGAACACTTCACACCCCTTGGTTTTTCTTTTAGTTTCTTTTCTGAGAGGGTGGTTTTTGAACCAATATCCCTTTTCCTTTTTGGTATTTAGGAGTAATTTTTAAATTTTTAGTCATCGTTTAGGAACTCCTCCCAATGATGGCTGGATGAAGATTGTATTGAGGGAAAATTCGTCATTAGGATTAAGAAATTAGACCCTTTCACTAGTTGGTGACTAAGTGCTCTTGTTAGACTATGATTGATTATGTGGTGCAGTTGTTTTAAATCATAAAGCATGCTGAAATTTGGATTTAATGACTATTTGTGAGACACTTAGAATTATTTATTTGACTCTTTTATAAGCTTAATTCTGAATTCTTGTAATTTCTTAGTTGAGAGTCTGTAGTGATCTGTCTAGAGTAGAGTTGAATATGTGTCATGTGTGTGGTGATATGTCTTGAGTAGAATTGAATATGTGTCTTATCAAAGTAAGTTTTTGTATATACCTTGCTACATAATAATGTTTAGAACTTGTTCTATGTGTTTGTAAAAAGAGAAATAAAGAATGGTAGGTTTAGGAATTGATATAGGACTTCTTCGATAGCCTTGTTTTAGTCCTCTTTTTATCTACCTTTATGTATGATCTTAGTAGCCTTTTTGAGCCTTTAGCCTATTCTTTAGTAGCCTCATGTGAACCCTATTCCTTTTCTTTAATAGACCTTGATTTTGATCCTAAACACCTAATTATTTTAATTAAAAAATAAATGTGAAAAAGGAGTGAGAAGTTGAATAAAGGAAGAGTGAATTGAGAGCTCTCAAGGTATGGTTAGTGGTGTAAAACTTTTATTTGGGGGGTGGGGAGTGAGAAAAACATAAAATTCAGGAATAATGAATCATGTTTTAAAAGAGAATACTCCCTACTATTTATGTGTATTCTTGATTAAATATAGAGGGGAAAACAAAGTGAGTTGAAGATAAAGTGATGCAGTATAGGTGTTTGAAGAAAGTCTTGAATGACAAAGTAATGTATTACAACACTTTGGAATATAATCACTATTACTGGAAAAGATAGTTCCTACATGTCCCTTGACCTACATTACAACCACATGAAGTCCTACTTGATCTTGAACTTGTACATTCTTAAACTAGTAGATTACTACACCAAGGGAAAGCCTATGGGTCATCATATGTAACTTGTGAATTCCTTGGGAGAGTGAGCATAATTTGATATTTTTACCCAATTTTGTTTTAAATACTGTATAGGTGAGTAGATTGGGTAACTCACTTCTGGTGAGTGCACATGTTTATGAAAGATATGTGATCTAGTTGACATCTTTATTGAGCAATAGGCCTTATTTTGCAAACTTTAAGAGTCAATTCTTGAGGCTAGGAGGTTTCAAAGTAATATTCATTTGTTTTGTAGTGCTTATGCATCATGTTTGTATACATTTGTAATAAACCTCATGGTCATTTATGATAAATATGGGATGTTTTGCATTCTAGAGTATTTTTCTAGTTACCCTAAGTCATTTATGACTTGCTAGGATGGGTAGTTTGGATCACTGGTGACTCAATTGAGAAATATCTAAAATTGCCTATTTTAGAGCTTGAAACTAAGTACTCGTTGACCAAGTCGCATCAGCATAACAAGAAGAGGCCAAGGTTTAAGAAAGGTTATAGTGGGTCCTGTTCTAGGGGCCGAAGTCAGTTCCATTAGTTATAGGGCCAGTCTAGCAGGCCAATTCAGGCGTCATTATAGGTTTCATCTCCATCTTCTAAATAATTTTCTCGAGGAGTCGATTCGTCACATCAAAGTGGTTAGATGGGTTCTAGTAGCGAAGCCCGATAGAGTGGGCCATCTGGGCCATGTTATGAGTGTGGCCTTGTAGGCCATTATGCTAAATGTTTTCCGCAGAAGGGTACTATTTAGAATGCTCCTCAGTTTGCACAACTATTGAGATCAGTGCTTCTGCCAGCTAGAAGTGGGGCACATGATGGTTATAAAGGTGGTGGCCAGCATGGTAGGGGTGGTGGTCATGGTGTTGGTATGGCCTCATATGTGCTTATAGGTTTTATTTATGCATGTTCCATACCTGCTTTAGCATTATTTGACCCTAGGTCTACTTGTTCATATGTGTCATCTTATTTTGCTGCTAGTTTGGTGCTGTCTATTGATGTGATATCTACATCTATGCATATTGCTACCCCTGTAGAGGATTATTTAATAGTGGATCGGGTGATCTGATCATGTTTAATTTCTATCGGATTTGCTAGACAAAATATCACCTTGGGGTGCACCAATTCTAGTTGTGAAGAAGAAGGATGGTACAATGAGAATGTGTAATTATTATCGATAGCTAAACAAAGTTACAGTGAAAAAAAGATATCATATGCCAAGAATTTATGACTTTTTTTATCAGCTATAGGGAGCAACAATGTTCTCTAAAACTTCTAGTTACTATTAGTTGTAGATTCAGACAGAAGATATTTCCAAGACAGCTCTCTGGACCCATTACGGTCATTATGAGTTTTTGGTTATGTCCTTTGGGTTGACCAGTGCCCCATTAGCTTTTATGAAGTTGATGCATAGGTTGTTTAAGCCTTATTTAGACTTATTTGTGATCATGTTTATCGATAACATTCTGGTGTATTTGCAGAGTAAGTCCGATCACGAGCAACACTTGAGATTGATTCTCCAAACATTAAGAGAACATAAACTTTATGTCAAGTTCTCAAAGTGCGAGAATTGGATAAGAGTCCGTTGCATTTTTGGGACATAAACTGTCCAAGCTGGAATTAAAGTTTATCCAGAAAAGATTCAGGCGGTATATAATTGGCCAAGATCGACTTCTATGTTTGAAATTTGCAGTTTTGTGGGTTTGGCTTGATACTACCGATATTTTGTCGAGGGGTTATCTTTGATTGCGACACCTTTGACCAAGTTGGGTAGGAAGGATGTTGAGTTTCAGTGGTCGAATGAGTGTAAGTTTAGCATTTTGAAGCTCAAGGACTTGTTGACTTCAGCACCAGTATTGACCTTGCCAGTGGAGGGTCAGGGATTCTTTGTATATTATGAAGCTTCTGGTGTTGGTTTTGGTTTTTTTTCATGATGAAATAGGGTCAAGTTATTTCATATTCTTCGAGGTAGATGAAGCTGCATGAGCGTAACTATCCCACTCATGACTTAGAGTTTATGGCGGTAGTGTTTCCTCTTAAGATTGTGAGACATTATTTGTACAGGGTCCAGTGCGAGATCTTTGCTGACCATCGTAGTCTTCAGTACATTATGAATTAGAGGGAGTTAAATTACAGATAGCAAAGGTGGATTGAGCTACTGAAGGACTATGACATTTCTATCCTATATTATCCCTACAAGGCAAATGTAGTGGCAGATGCATTGAGTCGGAAAGCGATTAATATGGGTATCCTAGTAACCTTGTCTGTTCTAAGAGGTCACTGGCAGTGGAAGTTCATGATTAGATAATTGATTGGTTAGGATTTATCTTTCACACCCAGGCGTGTATTGGCATGTGTTGAGGCTAAATCTTCCTTGATAGAATAGATTCAATAGCATTAGTTCGAGGATAAGTGGTTGGTTTCTCTTTGTAGTAAGGTATTAGCCAGAGATGTCGACATGGCTTCTGTTAACACATAGAGTGTACTTTAGTTTGATGGTCACATTTGTGTACCTCAGGTTAGTGATTTTTTTCAATTGATCTTGCGTGAGGCTCACAGCTCCAAGTATTCTATTCATCCTGGTGCAGCCAAGATGTACCGTGATTTGAGACAGTTGTATTGGTGGAATGGGATGAAAGGAAATATTTTAGAATATATGTCTAAGTGTTTGAATTGTCAGCAGATTAAGTATGACAATTAGTGACCAGGTGGTTTGATGTAGAGACTCCCTATTCCGGCTTGGAAGTGGGAGTGGGTCACTGTGGACTTGGTTTCTGGTTTACCTTGAACTAGCTAAGGTTTTGATATTGTTTGGGTCATTATTGATAGGCAGACCAAATTAGTGCATTTCATTCCTACTCACTCCTCGTACAATGCTGAGCGTTTGGCTCAAATCTATATTCGCGAGGTGGTTAGATTGCATGGTGTTCCTGTGTCTATCATTTCAGATAAAGGCCTAATTTGGAGCTTGGGGTGGTATTTTGGTGTTTGGGGCATCTTATTGGAATTCTGATGCTTCTGTCAGCTTTGGAATGGTGATTTTAGCCTAGTGGAGGTGTTGGTTCATTTACCGGACTTCTCGTTGCATTTTGAGGTGTTATGGGAGGGGGGTTCTTGAATTTTAGCCGATGGGTTGACCGGGTCAACATTTATCTGAAACGACCTCAGATTCTGATTTTTTCTATGTCATTTAGTCTAAAATATCATTTTAGGTGTGCGTGCATAGCTTGTTTGCGTAAATTGAACTCCGAATGCATTTCGAGTGGTGATTCAGAGCATTTTCTTCTCTTGATTCTGTTGTCAAACTTGCAACTGGTGCAGGATTTACTTGTTCTTTGCAATCATGACCATAACTCATGCGATCACGATTCAATGGCCAGTGACTCTATGCGATTGCGAAGAGGGCTCACGCGATCATGATTCCTATTTTTCAATACACTACTCGATCTCGATGATTTATTTCCCTAGCAGTTTTATAAAAACCCCTACACGACCCCAAAGTTTTATTTCTGAAAAAAAAATTGCATTTCCTTCAGTTTCAGAGAAAAAATCACCTCCCAAACATTATTCCAAGGCTAAGAAAAATCCTCTCATCGTGTTCTTCGATTTCTACACATTTTGGGTAAGTTGTTCCCCTTTTAATTTTTTAATTTCTTGATTTTCTATATTAATGGACCCAATTATTGAAGTTGATAAAATCATATCATAATCCATATATTATTGTGTAAATGTTTATTCCCTGAGTATATTTTTCTTCTAATATCGTTAATACATCAAATTTCCAACGTTTAATTCATAAAAAATGCATCTTTGATCCCTTTGTTGTCAAATTTGTCTGGGATGTTTTGAATCCCTTCCTGTATTTGAATTGTGCTTAATTTTGGAACATGGGTTCCTGACAACGTTGGTAAACCTTTCGCGAAGTTTATTTTCAGTTCTGACATATGGGCCCCTCAAGCCAGTTTTAGGCCCAATTTTAGGCTTAGTTTGGAACTTAGAATAAAATATACCATAGACTCATATTAATATATAGAATATATTTATGCAAGTTTTACAGCATTTGGAGATCGTTTAACATCGGTCGGAGTAAGATTCGTGAAGTTGCAATACTTTATTGTCGAACGACGGGTAGGCTCTATGGGCTATCTCTAGGCTTATAGTTTTGATAAGTTTACTAAATAGCATACATGGGTTGGGTATCTAGGTGCATATAGTGATATTTTATCGTATTTACGATCATTCCATGTTGACATCTATATTTTGGCATCCAATTGATATGGTGCCTGTAACTTAAAGGTTGGCTAGAGATACCTATGCAGGGCATAGGAAACTGTTATTACATGATCCTATGTGGATATATACTTGTTGATATGTTGTGCATTCTTGACACGAGAGGTTGGGCCTATGGCTCCGATAAGAGTGCATTGGGGCTGGGTCAGCATCACCACCTAAGTATTGAGCCGTGATGGCTAGAGGATGATTTTAGTAATAAAAATGAATAATGACATAAATCAATAAATGGTAATATTCTAATAATAACATAAGTAATAACCTTTTTAATAGTTTTAGATTCGGCATTGTATCAAGCACCCATTAATACTATTTTTATTTATTTGAGTCCAGGCTTTACATCCTGTTATCGGGAAATATCATTTGACTAATAAATACTAGGACTTGAACCCGACCCTGTTCGGCAGTGAGTACAGCCGTTGGCACTTAATTCCATTATCGTACGGCAGTGAGCATAGCTTTCTGACACTTATCACATTCGATGGTTATGGAGACATTGATGACACAGTTCCTTTGAGGATATTGGTGATACAGCTATATTGAGGCATTGTACTCCATGACTTGCCGAGTACGTCTTGATGATACTATTGATATGAGGCATGAAATTCCATACTTTGAGACCCTTGAGGCTCTGTGATTTGGGATGTGAGTTTATGATGGCGTTAGAGATCGTACATAGTGATATATCTCCACAGACCTTGCCTATAAGATTCGGAGACACGGAAAGGGGTATAGAACGGAGGAGAGATATACTGGGAATCTTTAGGTTATCTTTCCATGGATTCTTCCTGTTGGACCTACGAGTACCGTAGGAGAAGTGTATGCAGGACTGGTTATTTCATATGATTCTATTTACTTTTCTGTAGTTGTTTTCTTGAGCGTACCCTTGTAGTATGTAGATGCCTATGAGTGAACGTGTTTCTGTGTATGCTGCGCTTCTATCTGGGGACTTGACAGTGTTAATATGCATTACTTTAGTATTGTTATTACTGCATAGTTATCATTATTAGTTAATTGAGACTTCATGCTATGTGGGGTATTGTGCCTTATACTACTATTCATTCATTTATCCTTTACTTGAGGTTACCGATATACCATCTATGTTCTCCTCATGTCTTTTTTTTTACTCCTGTTTAGTGTATTATTCACATATATTATTGCCTGGATTTTGGGTATGTTTTCCATTATTACCTGAGATCCTATTATGTGATTAGCTAGTGATACATGTCTACCTGTACTTAATTATTATTTGAGTAGCTAGTTTCCCTTGTTGGACTATTTACTTTTGTTACTCCATTTATTGTATTACGTTATTCACTGCTTTTATTATTTTTATGTGCTCAGTAGGACCTCGAAGTACGGGTCGCTTCGGTAGCTTGTACTCATACTACAGTTGCACATGTGTAAATCTAAGTACAGGTGCTCGACCTTAATTACAGATAGTTATTCGTGTAGACTACATTGATTTTCAAAGATTCAGCATGAGATTGGCGTCCGGCTTTTCCTGAGTCTTTTCAGTAATTCTTTTGATTTCCATGTATTTTTTTAGATATAGTTGTATTAGACATTTTTATTCCTTGTTCTGTACTTAGTGGCTCGTATACACTGATACTAGGTTTTGGGCATTTATTTTGATTCTTTATACTTCTGCTTTATTCATACATATATTTTTTATTACAATTGTGCTTTCGCCTTTGATATAGTAGTCCTCCTCTTCGGCTACAAACTATGTAGTTAGTTCTCCTACTATGGTTAGTAGGTGCCATCATGATCTGAGAAATCGGGTCGTGAAATATTGTAGCTCCATTAACTGGATTGATCAAGAAAAATGTCCCTTTTATTAGGGGAGAACAGCAAGACAAGTCATTCCAAGCCTTAAATCCATACTGTGTTCAACACCACTACTTCAGCTACCCAATTTTGAAAAAATATTTGAAATTGGGTGTGATGCTTGGGGTTTGGAATTGGTGGTGTTCTTATGCAAAAAGTAAGCCTTTAGCTTATTTTAGTAAGAAATTGAAGATGGCTACCTTAAATTACTCTACCTATGACAAGGAGCTATATGCTCTTGTACGGGTGTTGGCCCATTGTCAACATTACTTATGGCATAAGGAGTTTGTTATAAGGTTGTATCATGAGTCCTTAAGATATCTTAAGAGGCATTCAAAGTTGAACAAGAGGTATGCAAAATGGGTTGAGTTTATTGAAACCTCTCTGCACGTGATCAATTAAAAACTAGATAAGGATAATGTGGTAACAGATGCTCTGTTACGAAGGTTTGTGTTGGTCAAACTTTAGTGTCCAAATTGATGGATTTCAAGAGCTTGAAGGAATTCTATTCTACGATTCTGACTTCAAGGATAGTTTTTAGGATCTTAGTCAAGGAAACTTAGTTGAGAGGTTTCAACTGCTTGATGGGATTTTCTTCAAGGAAGGGAAAACTTGTGTTCGAAAGATCTCATAGAGAGAGTTTTTCTTTAAGGAAGCCTATAGGGGAGGCGTGATGGGTCATTTTGGAGTCACCAAGACTCTTGATATACTCATGAAGCATTTTTATTGGCCAAAGATATGGTGCAATGTGGATTACATATGTGGGAAGTGTCTACAATACAAACAAGTTAAATCTACGAGTCGATCTCCAGGTATGTATACTCCCCTTCCTACTCCTAGTGGACAGTGGCTAGATATTTCCATGGATTTGGTGTTAGGACTCCCTAGAACTAAAAAGGGTCATAATAGCATTTTTATTGTTGTGGATCGGTTTTCATAGATGTCGCATTTCATCCCTGTTATAAAACTGATGATGCTCCTTATGTGGCTTCTTTATTTGTATATAATGTAGTTAAGCTTCATGGGATACCTGAAACTATTGTAAGTGATAGAGATCCAAAATTTCTTAGCTATTTCTAGGAAAATCTATGGGGTGCACAAGGCACCAGGCTTTTGTTTACTACTTCATGCCACCCTCAAATGAATGTTCAAATAGAGGTGGTGAATAAAAAACTTGGCAATATGTTGCATTGTATTATTAGAGGTAAACCAACTTCATGGGAAGAGCGACTAACATTAGTTGAATTTGCATATAATAGGTTGTTTCATTCTACTATTAGAATGACTCCATTGCCTCTTATTCTAACCCCCATTGTCAAGTTATATTGTAATAAATTTATATGCATAGAAGCAAGCAACCGAGATATTAAAGATCGACTCCAAGGTAAAGGAGGCTATTGGCTGGACCTACACAAAGATCCAAGAAGAAAAAATAAGGAAAAAGGAAGGTGATTTGTCAACAAGGTGATTGGGTGTGGGTGCACCTCCGGAAGGAGAGATTCCATATGATCTCAAAGGACAGCTAAGCCCTAGGGGTCATTGTCCATTTCAAGTACTCTAACGCATCAATGACAATGCATACAAAATCAACCTCCAAGATGAGTATAATGTTCATTATATGTTTATTATTACCGATTTGTCTCCTTGTGGTGTAGGTGAACGCATGGATTCAAGGAAGAATCCTCTTTAATAAGGGAGGATGATACAAGCATAGATGATACCTACCCATAAAGACCATTCACGAGGAGCTAAGCTAAGGAGTTGAAGGCTTTGCAAGCTACCATGTGAAAGAGTGATGCATTGGGGACCCTATACAAACCCCAACTAAAGATTTATAACTTATGTTAAGCTTTTAGGATTTAAGATGAAGCGTATGGGACCCAAGGAATAGAGGAAGTGGATGGCTCAGAACATAAGGGACCAACCTAACAATTCAAGAACTTTGGGGGCTACTTTGATAAATTGGGTTACTTATGGACCAAAGTGTAACTTATGCAAACTTGTTTTTAAGTACAAATATTTGATCTTTCATTATTTTCATCATACTTGGATGAAAATACATTGAACACCTTAGAATCTTAGAGTTATCTATTTTAGAGTATTTAGTGATTATCATAGCTTAGTATTAGTTTGAGTGATTAAGAATGGATTCCCTTGGTTGCTAACATAAATTCTTTATTGCATTCAATCGAATGATCTTTTTATTTTTGGAATTCCATTTGATATTCCTTTGATTGATTTTAGGGTTTATCATAATTCATTGGTTCAATTGGAAGTGAGGGTATCAAGTCCATTATTGTTCATAAACCGGTGAGTTATTGTACATTTCCGCATATCATTTTCTTTGATTTCTTTCTCCCTCAATTTTTCGTGTGGTTTGCATAACAAATCCCATCAAGTTTTGATGTTGAGGTCATTTGTTGCATTTTTCATGTTCATCAGCTGAGTTAGTGGCATATTCAGAGTTTGTTTGGCTAAATAATCTCACTGGATATCATTATTATGTCCGGTTCAGCCATTTGGTCGGTTTCACTAGTTGAGTTCGCTCTATTCTAGCTATAGCCTTCATTCGAGGATGAATATTCCCAAGGTGAGATAATGTAACATCTTGAATATTTTTCCTTTGTGATAATAGCCTAAACTAAGTGTGGTATGAGTGCTTGAAGTGATTTTAGGTCATAAAACACTTCTATAAAAAAGTTGAATTCAAAGCTCTTTCAAAAAGCTTAGTTTTGAAGTTACATTGTGCTTGGATTAACTTTAAATGGTCATATATTTTGATATATAATGAGTTAGGTGACTCAAAACCTAACCACAGAAATATATTTGAGTCTAGTTTTCAATTCAACAAACTGCGTGTTATTTGGAGTTCAGAGTAACAGGTTATGGCTATTTTACTAAAATTTGTCCAGCAATGAAATCACAGTATGACCCCTGGACTCAAACATACGGCTCGTGGAGTGACAGAGTACGACTCATGGTAGGAGTCATATTTTTGAACCAGAATATATCCATTTCACTATTAAGGATCCTCTAGACCCAACCACTACCCCTACTATGCTAAACCACGACCCTTACTGTCAAATTGTGGACTTCAACCGGAAAAATGACATTTTTGTTTCCCTTGTACGTAATTCACCACGATCCATGGAGTTGAAGGACTAGGACTCATATTCCTATCTTATGGTGTGGCTTCCCTATTCCAGTGACTTCACGATACATGAAGATGCACTTCACGATTCGTGAATTGCTAGTTCACGAATCATGGAGTCCTTCCGGTAATTTTCTCAGTACATTAATGAAGGTTATTTTGGGTATTTCCTTTGACTTTTGAGGATAAAATCATGACATTTTGTCTTCTAAATATAATAATATAAACATCCTAAACACTTAATTCGTTATTCTTTTAGCTAAATTAAATCAAGCTAGAGCTTTTCTTCTAGTTTCTCCAAAGAGGTAAGGACTAGGGTTTATCAAAGAAACTCCACTGTAGCAGCTGGATAGTTGATTTTTCACCATAAAATTACTTCTAATCAGGTACGTGGTCTTTCAACAAGGACTCTTTTCAACCTTGTTCTAAAAGATACCTTTTCAGATTTTAAAGACGTAGAAGCATGCTAGGGTTCTTGTTTAATTTTATAAACTATGAATCCCTGAAGTAATGATTTAACTGATGTTTTTGAGTTAGAATTATGAAGTTTTCATGATGACTATTTAATTATGAAATTCTTCATAAGTTAGCATATTTTCATAATTGAAGTAAAAGAAAGAAAGAAGCTTTGAGGTAAGAGTTGATGATTGGTCTCAAGGTTTATTTTTAAAACTTGATATGAGGGTTGAAGTGTCATAATTACTTGGATTTTTATATGATTTTGAGTATGAACGTAAAGCATGTCTAAATTGACTAATCTAAATTGACTAATTGAAGTAAATTGAGAGTTTTGATAATGACTTTAGCTTTATTTACATGCTGAGAGTAAAATTTACTATAAAGTGTCAAATTGAGATTTTGATAGAGAGTGTTAACTAATTATGGTTTTAAATAATGTTTTGGGCTAGGTGGTTCCATTGAGGGTGTTCCATGAGTCCAAGGTGTTGCTAAATAGTTTGACTTATGGTTCCATTGAGGGTGTTCCATTAACTCAAGACTGTTGAGTGTTGATGTAAACTTAATAGGAGTATTAGTACTGAGGGTGGGCATGAGTTCCCCAACACCCATAAACTGCGTAACCTACGTAGGGTATTAATTTCATACCACTCAGTTGTACCTAGAGTGTGTAGTTGGATCCACTAGAAAGAATGTCTCATCCCTTGGTGGGGCTTGAGAACCCCTACATATAGGGTAATATCTGTACTTCATCAATTTATACCTTGAGGCATGTCGATTATAGAACCTCCCAAAGAGAATCTAAAATTGAATGTTTTGAAAGGAAGAAAGTGAAAGCTTGTTTTTAACTATGTCCTCATCTTTTGTGATAAAAGGTGATGAGATAAGTTGTTTTAGCCGAGTTTACTTGAGATATGAGCTTTTTAACTATTTTCTATATAAATTGTTAAATTTCTTATTTGAGCTAGAGCTGAAGTTGATATTTACTTTTCATTCATTGCATAGTAGTTATCATTATACTATATAGCCTCCTTTATACCTTCTCATGAACTCAGTACATGTTTTGTGTGATGATTCTACTCTTGCTAAATGTGTTAACCCTTATGCATATATTACCAACCATCAGGATGTTCAAGGTTGACATTACTTGCATTCCTAGAAGATAGAAGATTGGAGAGTCCTCACTTGATCCTAGGGCATGCTATGGAGTTATTTATTTTATTTTTAATTTCATTTAGTAGAGACTAGCTTTATTATTTTATCTACTAGAGGTTTTCAAACTGAGATGCATGGATTTGAGACTTGATTTATCTATTCTTTTATTGAGACTATTTATTATTTATTGTGAGGTGCCCATTACACTTTTGATATGATTTTTATACCTTCGCTGAGTGATGTGAGTAGAGCTATGCATAATCCAAGTGGTTCTTCTAATACTGCTAGGGTAACGTAGTGGATAAGGATGCATGTCATGCCCAAGGGATGAGATTGGGGGTGTGAAAATGATATTGATACGAAACTTATTATAAGGCATGTTTATGGAGATCTGGCTTAAAATCAGAAAGTTTCTTGATTAGACATGGCATAGACCATCAATGATCATGAGAAAGTTTTGACATCTAGGTGTCTTGCTTATGTGTTATGATCAATAGTTATGTGGTTTCTGGGAGGATATGTAGCATCGGGGGAACAAGGGTTTAGACAACCCGAGTTACATAACTATGTAGAAACCTTAGTTTAGGCCTTTCAAAATCCTTATGTTATGGATCGTACTTTAGCCTATTAGGTCAACTTTTGTCGCTGTGAGTGTATGGCACTGGACTCCATGTGGCTCACATGGTTTCTATTGTTTAAGAGAAACTCCCATAGTATGTTCTTATGATATAAATAGCTTATAGGTTCATGGCTTATTAGTTTTCAACAGTATTGTGCTAGTCTACAACTTTATAGTTATGACTTATGTTTTCAACTTATATTCATATATTTAGGATATTTCACCAAGGATCGCCATATGTTTCTTCAACGGTTACTTTAAACTTGACATTCTATTTTAAAAGCATGTTTTAAGTATTTTCATGATTTATGCATAACTCACGTAGTCAGCACATCTTTAGTACTAATTATATATTCTTTGTGTTGTATTATTTTATAATATCGATCCAGGTACCCATTCTCATGCTCGTGTCTAGTTGGACTCAGTCTTTTGCAGGACTAATGGAGAGTCCTCATCTTTTGAGAATTAATGTTGTTTTAGATTTCTATCAGACTTTTGATTTTATTGCAGTTCCCAGTACTTTAGAGTTAGCTAGGGGCTTGTCCCAACAGTTCTTTATCAATTATATTTGAGACTTCATGACATAGATATAGATGTATTATTTCAACACAGTTTTATGGTTTACAAATTCTAATTTTTTTATATCCTCGAATACTATTTGTCAAGATTTATATCACTATATCATGTTTATGCTTCCTTTTTTGTTCCATGTTATAAATTAGTAAAATGCTAGTAATGTGGATTAGGTTGGATCCACTTGTGGTTCTAAAAATCGTGTTTCATCCAGGATGTAGTCTCAGTGCGAAACAGTAATCCTCAATAAGAATGATCATCAAGTAAGAAATCTCTTCAAAAATTCAATATAAACTAAGATTATTCCCTAAATCTCATAAGAGTCACACACTTCAACGAAATAATCTCCAAATAACCCCAAGCTAAATAAAAAAATAATCATAGTGTTTTTACTAGACCAGTCAAAGGAATAAGACTAAGTATAACTATTATAAAATACTCTTAATGATATAAGGGCCTTAATAGTCTTCTTAATCATGAGGCTTGTGTTTCAAGAAAAAGAATTTTTGATACACAACCCTTTTAATCCCTCCTTCCTTGTACTTTTATTTAAGCAAGTTATTGGTCTTGATGTAATGTTAATGCTTAATTCATGCTTTCAATCCTGTTCTGAGATTTAAAATTCATAGAAAATTCTTCCATGTCCCCACGAATGGGTTCACGAGTCGTAGAGTGGTACTCCATGAATCGTTGAATGACCCTTGGAGTGATGCTTGAATGTTTCATGTTCTTCTTAACTTTCACGAGTCTAATGTATGACTTTTGGAATGATGGTTTATAATTTGTGATGTACAAATTGTGTTATGGTCCCTGAAGATTTAGAACTCTACCAGTTTCCACGAGACCACTCCACGAGTAGTGGAGTGCCATACCATGACTCGTGCTATGAAGTTGTGGAATAGAAGCTACTTGCAGTAGCTAAAGACTTTCTCATGATTCACTACATGAGTCATGGAGATACACTTCACGAGTAGTGAGGTGATACCTTACTTCCATGTCATTTGGACTTAAAATGTAATGGTAAATAAACCCCATACACTCTAAATCCTTCAGTAGTTGCATAATATTGATTAGGGCAAGGGTTCTTCCCGAAATTCCTCTTCAAGTAAGAAACTAGAGTTTTAATAGAAATTCTTATTGCAACAACTTATTCACCAATTCTACTCCTTCAAAATTCTTCAATTTATGTATTTGGGTTATGAACAAGGACTCTTTCCATCTTTGTGCCCAAAACCTTTTTCCTTAAATGGTTTGAAGATGTACAAACATATTATGGTTCTAATTTATATTTTATATTAAGATTCCTTTACTTGATAATTTTTTGATAAATTTGAGTTATAATTATGAAGTTTACATGATGTTTGATAAATTGTGTAAGTCCTCACGAGTTAGCATGGTCATGAGAATTGAAGTGACAGTATAGAAGAAATCTTGAAGCCTGAATTTAGTAGTCTTCAAAGTTGTTTTAAAACTTGAGATGAGAATTAAAGTGGTATAATTTTTTTTGACTTTTACATGGTTTTTGAACCTATTTATGAAACATGTCTAAAATTGACTGTTTTGAATAATTAAGCCTAATTGAACAGACAATAATGATTTTATGCTTGATATTATAAGCTGAGAAGTAGAAGTAACGAAGAGTCTAATTGAATGAGTTTGCCTAATTTTGGCTAAATTGAAGTTGTAGCTGGAAGAGTACTGATTTTGTTAGTTGGTTTTTAGAGAATGTCAACTAGTAGAGAAGATTGAAAGTGAACGTTGAAGTGTCAGTATTTTATGAGAGGAGTATTAGCACCGAAGGGTTGGGCAGAGGCCCATATTCCCTCAACCATAGTTTCCTAATATAGGGATTTTATATCCCATTAAGTGTGACTTTTATGGACTAGTTGGAGCCACTAGGAGGATTGAGGTTCATACCTTTCTGCAAGGTATGGAGGTCCCTCTAAATGGGGTAATATATAGAATTCATTGCTTAAGCATGTGGTGTCTCAGTTATAGAAACACCCGAAAGAAGTAACAACGATAGTTTTGAAGAGAAGAAAGTGAAAGAATGGTTTTAAATAATTTTTTATCTTATGTTAAAAACTATTGAAGTTGACCTACTTAAATGAGTCTATTTTATACCCTTGATTTATGAAGATTTTTAACTGTTTTCATTATAATATGTTTAACTTCTTATTTGAGTTGAGTTGTTTGATGAGTTGATCATGTATCGCATAACACTTTTACTTTACTATTATATAGAAACTTAGTACATTTCATGTTCTGGCACAAACTTTTATATTACATGTAACCCCCCATGGAGATCCTGCTAGCCTTCTAAACATTCGCGGTTGATTGGAATAGCATACCATATACACTAGAAGATTGGTAAGTCCTCATTTGTTCATGGATTCACTAAGGACTTTATTATTACCTTTTAGAGATGATACATTAGATTTATTATTTATTTTATTATTTTTAGGCTAGATAAGAATCTTGTCCTAATAGTCCAGTTTTAACGTATAGAGACTTTTAGACAGACATTGAGTTAGTGTTGAGCTACCAGGTATTCATCTAGTTGTTGGATTATTGTTTTATTGCCTGATGTAAAGTCCACTATTATTTATATTGTTATTCTTGTTGATGCTTCCGCTGAGCATGAGGATATAAAGCTTTGCATGATTCAGAGTTCATCCAAGGCTTCTACAATAACATAGTGGCTAAGGATGTCAATCCCACCTAGTGGGGAAGATCGGGACGTGACAAACTTGGTATTAGAACACTAGGTTCATAGTGTCCTAGGTTATTTATGAAAGCCAACATTATGTAGAATCTCTTTTGTGGGTATGACTGTAACACATCTATGGTTGATAGGGCACAAAAAATTTAGGAATTATATCCCTTTATTGATGTTATATCTCATTCACTAAAGCTAATCTTTGAGATATTCTTTTCTAACTCATACTTTATACATGTCAGATCATAATTACACATAGACAACTAGCTCGTCAAGTAGAGGTCGATTCTAGCAGAACCAAGTTCCACTAGTTTCATAGCCTCCAAATCTAGATAGCAGTACTAATGAGAGTTTGGAAACATGATGCACCTGATTTATTGGTTAGTGTTGGACTAGGTTTAGTAGTCGGTACAGTTTCATGTTGTTCAACTGGTATTCCTTGATATTGGAGTGGTGAGGGTGAAGGATTTTCTTAGGTTGAGTCCTTTAGAGTTCCATGGTGTGAGAGATGGGGACAATACAAAGAACTTTATTGAGGAGGTTCTTAGGATCTGTGATATGATGAGGGTTCTAATATTCATAGGGTTGAGTTGGTAGCTTATCAGCTGTAGGATATTTCCAAGACTTGGTATGATCCGTGGAAGAAGAAAAGGTTAGTGGGTGATGCTCTACTATCTGGGAAGAGTTTGAGACAACGTTGATAGGCCGATTCATTCCTAAACAGAAGAGGAAATAGAGTGTGAGAGAGTTTCTGAGTTTGCAACTGGGCTCCATATCTATTTCTGAGTATAGTATGAAGTTCATTAAGTTATTGAGATATTCCCCTAAGATGGTTGCGGATATGAGCAGCCATATAGATATGTTTGTGTATAGACTTTCTCCTTAAATTATTCTATACAGGAGGGCAGCCATACTAAGTACCATTATGGATATTGGTAAACTGATGCTGCATCTTGAGCAAATACAGAAGGACAAGGCCATGAAAAGAATTAGCATAACAAAAAGTCTAAGAATGTTCATTCTAAGTGTAGTCAGGCTATGTTTTGTGGTTTCAGATAGCAACAACAGTAATAGAGTACTAGGGGACTAACCCCTTGTTTATTCAGTGCTTCTTCATAGAACTTTAGTCCTCTAAAAAACCAATAGAATAGGCCAGCTCAGTCAGTTCAGTAGAGTAATGCCCCTTTGTGTGGGAAGTATGGTAAGCCTTATTTGGGTCAGTGTAGATCTATATTTTTTGGGTGTTTTATGTGTGGACAGGTTGGTCACAATCTCCAGGACTGTCCTTCAAGGATTTGTTACTCTTGTGGGTTGCCAAGGCATAAATAGAGAGATTTTCCCACAGTACGACAGGGTGGTGCCCTACCATAGATTATTCCTCTAACAACATACAAAACTCAGTAGGGTGCATCTACTTCTAGTACCGGTGGAGGCTATTGCCAAACCCACTCCAATGCTCTTGGCTCTAACAGGATCAGGAGCAGTCTGCCAATATGGTAACAAGTATGTTGAGAGTTTGTGATGTGGATGTGTATGCATTTTTAAACCTTGGATCTAATTTTTCATTTGTATCCCTGTGTATTGCTAGACAGTTTAGAGTGAGTCCATAGGTTTTAGCTGAGTCTTTATCTATTTCTACACGTATTGGTGATTTTGTTGTAGATGAAAGAGTCAACCGTGGTTTCCCCATTTCTGTTTTTGGTATGGTTGTTCCTGTTGATTTTCATGAATTAGATATGGTAGACTTTAATTTTATACTAGGCATGGATTGGTTCCATTCATTTCATGATGCTGTTCATTGAAGGACTAGAGTTTTCCACTTTTATATCATTGATAAGCCTATTCTTGAGTGGGAAGGTAGTAAAGTTGTTCCTAATGGTAGGTTCATTTCCTATGTGAAGGCTAGGGAGATGATTTCTAAGGGGTATATCTATCATTTGGTTTAGTTTAAGGACTTTAATTTGCATAATTCTAATATCTACTTTGTTCCTATAGTCAGAGAATTTCTTAATGTTTCCCATGAGGATTTACCTGGAGTCAATTTTGATAGGGAGATACACTCATTCATAGATCTTATTCCAGGCACTTAGCCTATTTCTATTCTTCCTTATAGGATGACACCACCTAAGCTTAGAGAGTTGAAAGGACTACTAGAAGATCTTTTAGACAAGGTATTTATTCATCTCAGTGTGTCTCTGTCCGGTGCCCTGTCTTATTTATACATAAGAAAGACAGTTCCCTTCATATATGCATTTATTACCATCAGCTAAACAAAATCAAAATCAACAATAAGTATCCCATTGTGAGTATTGATGAAATTTTCAATCATCTGCAAGGTGCTAACCACTTTTCAAATATTGATCTTTGTTTTGGCTACCATCGGCTTAGGGTCAAAGAGGCAAATATTCCAAAGACTAGTTTTAGAAATTGTTATGGCCACTTTGAGTTTTTGTTCATGTCTCTCAGTTTGGCTAAGGATCCTGCAACTTTCATGGACCTTATGAATAGGATACTCAAGTCATTCTTTGAACTATTTGTGATTGTCTTCATTGATGATATTCGAGCTTGTTCTTGGAGTGAGGAGGAGCATGCAAACCATCTTCGAATATTTATTCAAATCCATAGAAAGTATGGATTTTATGCTAAATTCTCTAAGTGTAAGTTCTAGCTCTAGTTAGTTGACTTCCTTGGTCATATCATTTCTAACAAGGGTATTTAGATAGATCCCCAAAAGATTGACTCTGTTAGAAATTAATCTATCCTATTTCTCAATTATATATCTATAGTTTTTTGGGGTCTAGTTCTATATTATTGTAGATTTTTACAACGTTCCCCTTCCATAGCCTTTTCTTGACCCATTTAAATTAGAAAAAAGGTGAAGTTTGTGGTTTGATTAGTATGAGAAGAGTTATCAAAAGATTAAAACTAAATTGACTTTAGCTCCGGTCTTGATTTTTCTTGAGGAGTTCTAAGGGTTTTTTCATGTATTTTGATGCTTCCAAAGTTTTTTTTGGTTGTGTTTTGATCTAGAATAGTAAGTTTGTAGTGTATGCTTCTAGACAACTTAAGACTCATGAGAAGAATTACCTGTAATGACCCGCTCGACCATTTTCTTTCACTTTGTCTTTTCCTATGCTTAGAGTTGTTTGGTAGTTTCCCAAGTCATTTATGACTTACTGGGACCAGTAGCTCGGTTTCTTGGTGACTTATTTTCTCGCTATCTCAATTTTCCTTTTTTGAAGTTTCAGTTTTGAATTAGTGGAGCTTGAGAGAAATAGTAGTAAACACACTCAAAATCAATTTTCAATAGTTCCATTAGCTCTGAAATACTGACTTTGGTCTAAATGGACCTTAAGTTTCTATCCTGGGATTTTCATTTTGAGTTTGGGTTGCTTAGTGGATATTTAGCCAATCCGAATCTCATTTTGAGCCTAGGTGGTGTTTTGTTGAATGAGGCATCGGATCAGGATTCTGTCTATTTTGTTAGCTATGGAATGCCAAGTTTGGGCTAGTGGAGTCATCAGTTTGTTTCTCAGGGCTACCGTTGCAGTTTCAAGGTTGTGATTAGAAGTTGTGATTTTTGGCTCAAGGTGTTGACTTGGTCAACATTCCTCTAAAACGACCTTGTATCCCAATTTAGTTTATGCCATTGAGTTTGGAATGTTATTTTGAATATGCGTGCATAGTTTATTTGCATAATTTGGA
>JBDJHY010216636.1:0-11293 GCA_039654485.1 Withania somnifera | reverse complement strand
TTTCTGGTAGTTTCTATAACCAGCATACCTCAGGCTTGAGCGTGAGGGCTACATATTATCCCATGTAGCCTTTCTAAAGGGTATGAAACTAAAGTTACCCTAATTTACTGGGACAAAACATACAATCCCTACGATAGGTTATACAGGTTTATGGGTACTAGGACCTCCATTGCCCACCCTCGGAGCTAATACTCCTCTCATAAAAGAAATTTAATTTTGATTCCTATTCAACTCCCATGATTAGTAGAATTCAACATTCCAGAAAACCACTAATCAAGCTATTCGTAACATACCACAATTTGATCCAACACTACTGGTGGTGTGGAAATAAGGGATATATCTAAGTTTGTTTCTATGTTCTCAAAATATTATAGATTTAAGTTCAAGCATTATAGGAAAGGTTGAGTGTCTCTGAGGATTCCCATTCATTCATAGAAATGGGAGTGAATTATGATGTATTTCATTGTGGGATTACACAGGAATGTGGGTGGATATGAATCCATTTGGGTTATTCTTGATCGACTGACTACATTCTATCATTTAATTTCTTTCAAGGTTTATTATACAATTGAGAAGTTAGTGGAGATTTACCTCAGTCAGATTGTACAGCTGCAAGGCATCCCTATTTTTAGCATCTCCGACCTGGGTCATTATTCACTTCACATTCTCAGAGAGCATTGCAGCATTGCTTGGGCACCCACCTAGAAGTAAGTACTATGTTTCTCCCTCAGATTAGATTGAGAGGAATATTCAGGTTCTAGAGAATATTGTACATGGTTGCGTCATAAATAGTGAGGATCATTTGTATAAGCATTTACCTCAATAGATTTGGCTTATAAGAACAACTATCACTCAAGTTTCCAGGTTGTCCCATTTGAGGCATTAGATAGTAGGAGATGTAGATCTCTAATTGGTTAATTTGACGCATTTGAGGTGAGTTCCAATGGTATAGATCTCATTTGTGATGTTATGGAGCAGGTTCGGGTCATTCAAAGCTTATTATTGATAGCCTAGACCAGATAGAAGAGTTTTCCTGATAGACGGCTCAGGACCCTAGAGTTTATGAAGGGTGATCGTATTATGATATAGTGTCATCCATGAAGGGTGTGATGAGGTTTCAGAAGAAGAGCAAGATTATCCCTAGATTCAATGGTCCATTTAAGATTCTAAAGCGTATTGGTGAGGTGGCTTATGAGTTAGCCTTTCCACCTAGTTTTTCAGCGATGCATCCTACCTTCATGTTTTAATGCCTCAAAATTATATTCCTGAACATTTTCATGTTATTACTATAATTCGGTGATGTCGGATCTAGAATTTATCTATGAGGAGGAGCTTTTGGATATTCTAGTCAGGTAGCTTAGAAAGTTGAGGTCTAATAAGTTTCTTCAATAAAGGTTTAGTTGAAATATCACCTAGTTTCAGAGGATACATAGGAGATTAGGTCTGACATACATGCCAAATATCCACAAATTTTAAGGCTTTAGGTAGTTTCTATCCCTTTATGTTCGGGTTCAAACATTATTTTTAGTGGTGGATGAAGTAATGATCCTGAAGGTCATTTTTTATTTTTTTATAAAATTACTTTTTTACCCTTTTCGAGCATTGTTGTGGGTCATAATTATTCATGTTTTTGGGTTGGTTTTGAAAACATATCTACAAGTTGTGAACTTTGAGAATTTCTCAGTTTAAAGAAACCTTTATTCATAAGGTATCTTTAGACCACATTTAGAATTCCGAGTCTCGGAACATAATACTATTAGTTCCATTAGCTTCGAAATGTCAAAATTGGTTTAGGGAAACCTTCATTTTGTGCATTATAATTTTTGTGTTGATTTAGATTATTTGATGGGATAAAGTTGAGTTTAAGGCCAAAGTTTGACTTTGGTCACCATTTGACCATCAGATGCTCGTATTTGAATTCTATTGACTCCATTGGATTTAAGAGGTCATTTTTGTACGATGAGAAGGATCAAAATATTTTTTGGAAGTTTTGAGGGTTAATTTCCCTTTTTGAGTAAAGTTTCCATTCTAGTAACCTTGACAGATATCGGGTAAAAGAGACCTCAAATTTGTATCTTGATAGTTTCACTGGGATCTCAAATTTAGTAGGGTAAGATATATGGTTTGTTTGTACAGGTTTCGGATGAACCTCGAGGTTCCTATTAGAGACTAGTTTATTCTGACTTTTGTTGTCATTCTAGCTTCTGATTCAAGCCTTTGACCTTCATCGTGATCGTGTGCATTGGTCTTATGATCATGAAGGTCTTGCTGTTTGTGCATCTATGTAATTCTAGTTAAGCATTACAATTGCATGTCTAGGTAATGCAATCAGTAGAGTAATTTATGGAAACTTGGAAAAAATTTTAATTGTGATCATGTAGAGTACTGAAACAGTGATCTGGCAAATAAAAATCATTATTTACGGGTTATCTTCCCCATTTCATCATTTTTGACTTTAAGAGCTCATTTGGGGTATTTTTAAAGGATATTTTTCGAGTTGGATTAGTTGGGTAAGTTTCTAAACGTTAAGTCTCTGATTATTTCCTTGATTTTAACATCAAATTTGGTGATTTTAAGGTATAAAATTCGGGGATTTTGAGAAAGACCTTGATGCTATCATTTTTTATTTTTGAGGGTCAGTTACTACCCCGATTTTGATAAAACTACATATCTATGATCCTTGAAACATGAGAAACTTCGATGTCAACAAAACATTTAGAAAATCCATTGATCCTAGATTATTTCTTTTTTAGGGACGATTTTTTACCCAATTTTAAAGATATAAAAATGGGTATTAAAATTCATATTTCTAATGTTTATATCATATTTGATTATATTTCATGGAGTTTGAGGCACAATTGAAGGAAAAATACCTGCTTGATTACTCTCTCATTTTCCTAAGGCAAGTGGAGACTTGACCCTATTACAAAGCTATATTGAATCCTGTGTATTATTTGCTTTAAATTAGTAGTAATGGGGATTAATTTGCCTTGCACGTGTGATGAAATTATAAATATTCACCCGGCACTAAAGTCAAGAATATTAGGTTAAATCCAAGGAATAAACATAGGTAAATATTTTATTACATTATTATCTTTTATTGAGTATGGATCTTATGTCCTTTTGGTGCTCATTAGGTGCTACCATATGTTCTATTTTCTTCTTATTTTACATTGTGCCGATGAGAGGTCTTAGTTGATGCATTGCATTATTGTGTTTATTAATTACCCGTGTGGGGGCTTGTGAATCACTTATCATGAGTTGTTTCTATTTTGATTTGTACGTCCTTGAGTGACCTATTTAAACTTTACTTGATTCCTCTTTGATTATGGAGCCCTTCTATGACCTTTGTTATGTATTGGATAATAATGTCCTTATTATATTATGTGTATGACATGCCAACTATTTACTTGCATTTGGATATTGATTGGAAGTCTTGTTTGTGAAGCAAATAAAATGTATATAACCAAGATAAACGTTAAGTTAAGTAACATGATAGACCACAACTGACATGTGATTTCAACGTGGTAAAGGTAATGATATTTTATATGAAATATCATGGCTGATGTATAATTGTGATGTATTAAAGGTAATGATATTTGATATTAAAGACCTTGGATGACGTGTGACTTCGCCTTCGTAAGGATAATGACATTTGATATAAAACACCACTGCTGATATTTGATAGATCCCGACATGGTAATGGTAAACACATGTATTTATATAATGCCAGGGTTGATGTGTGATTCTGGAATGGTACAGGTATTAATATAGGGGTTCATTACACCATATTTTCCTTGCATTGCATGAACATTGATTTTTTCTTTTATTTTCCTCCATACTTTGTGAACATGTCTTAGTAGGATGCCTTGTATCCATTGATGTGTAATAGATTTGTTCACTCATTGGTTAATCAAAGTGATGTTTCGAGTATGCATGGAACTAGATAATATCGGTATTATGATATTGTTGAGATTGATATTGTTCGATTTCTACCTTAGCCTATTCATATTATTAGCCATTCCACGAGTTTGTTTCTTGATTGCTTCATATGTACCTTTCCTACTATGGTTGAACATGTGCAATGAAGACTAATCGAGGTTCTATGGAATGCACCTATGAGGCCTTGGCATAAACAATGGGGTTAATTCCTTTGAGTTGTGAAATGGACTCAAAAGGCAGGTTGACCCTGAATGGGCTAATAATCGGGTTACACAATTGATATCAGTTGAGTATTTTCACTTGAGTGACTAGTAATATTTTGTTGATATATTGTCGATAGGAAATTGGTTTCAGTTATAGTGGACATATTGGTATTGTTGGTTCATTACTAGTTCTACTATATGGTTTATTACTGGTATTACCCCTATGCCCTGTATCTATTATTTATTTTCATTATAAACTATTGGTGTTGTACTGATTTATAGCTCAGAGTCTAGATTATGGTTGGGATGATTGGAATAGTTGGTGATTTTTCATTATTTTGTTTAGTGCCATGCCAGGGATACTTCCAAAGTAGCCATTGTTTATTTGGTACTCACTCCCTTAATTTTCTACAATTGTCTGTAGGTGCAAATTCTGGTCTCGGTTTGATCATATCCCCCTCGATTAGGTTCGAGGCTTGTGGTTTCAAGGAGTCGAGTTAGCTATTTTTCATCTGAAAAATGCCTGAACTCTTTTTATTTATGTATCAAAATCCTACTTGGGGATCCTAGACATTTGAGACTATGTACTTTTTTCGGCTATGTATTCCTTATATTAGAGCTTGTACACTGTGACACCTATTTCTGGGTGGTTTATCTATAGATTTTCCTTTTGTACCTTATTTTCTTCTCACTAATTCTTTAGTTTCCGAATTTACCCTTATAAAATTATACATGCTTACCTATCTAGGTGGATTAAGGCAGATGCCATAATGGCTAGGGGTTTTAGGTCATGACATTTACCTAGGCCTTTGTATTTTAGAACCCATGCTATGAGTCCATTTCTCAATATCCAGGAAGTGCCCTTCGTACATTGGTTGAACCTATGTGTTTATGACTGAATGGGGGTATTAATGGACTCGTTCCAAGAACCAGTAGCACGATGAGTAAGATTTTCCCACAAATCGAGAATTTTCCCAAGAAGAGAGGCACTGGTTGGGGATGATATTTTGGTACTTAAGACTGATTTAGATTTATTCATTTACTAATTTTGGTACTATATCTTCTGAGATTCCTGATGAGGTTTTGTTGAAACATTATTTCTGGTGATATACTATGTGACATTATTCTAATGTTTGATTAGTTCATTTTCAATTATTGTTGTTGGGTTCTACTGAACAATTGATTTTACTTGGTTGTTGATATCCCCTCTGCCATGTATCTTTTATTATAAACTTTTAGGTGTATTTTATACTTGCAGGTTGTATTTTGGGGATGATTTTGGTGGTGTGTCAGGGTAGTTAGTGCTTGTTACCACTTTGTTTCAAAGACATCCATGGATATTTTTTAAGTACTTGTTACTTTTTTGGTACTCAGCCTTTCTTTTTCTACACTTTGTGTAGGTGTAGATCCTGATACTATTTGATCCTTTCCTATAGAATAGAGCCTAAAGTTGTTATTTAGGAGCATTTCAGCATGGCTGCCTTATTATCTAGCGGATATTGTAGATACCTTTATAGTTATGTCTTTGTTTCTGTTTGAGAATTTGAGACATTAAGAATTATATATGTTTTTCATCAAAAGTTTTATTATATTTAAGAGGCTTGTACACAGTGACTCTACGTTTCGGGATGGTGTCTATGTTAGTTTAGGTTTGTATTGGACCTTCTATCTTCTCACCGACTCTATTTATTTTTGCATTTTCCATTGTAGAGTTATATAAGGTTACCTGTCTAGGTAGGATAAGGCATTACTATCACAACTGTATTCTAGGTCGTGACACTACTTTATTGGTAGAATATCAATGTAAAACATATTAATATGTGAGACCAGAAAATAGAAATTACTAACAAATTTCCCACTTGGACCACATAATAGTTTGGATAATCATACATAGATGAACCTATAATGTGCGAAAAGTTTTATCTTCATTGAAATATTTCAAAATAATCTAGTCCATCGATAATAACTATATAGGATCAAAGTAGTTTTTGTAACATATGTTCGTAATGAAACTCATCGATGGCAAATATTAGCAAATATCAATGACATAACATAGATATGAAAATTACATATAACATAATCTAAGTCACGTTTATTTCCAAGTTGTCCTACTTTATGATTTGAATAGTCCAAAATCACATTTTTATACCTTATGCAAAACAACAATAGAAAGTCAATATCTTTATTTTTCAGAATTTTCGATGAACACATGAAATTCATAAATTTCAAAAACTTCAATTTGAGTAGAAATAATATGTCAAAGCTCAAATAAAATAATAAACTCCTATAAAAATGGCTCATCATTCAATCTGACGACACCTCTATGAGTAACATATACATGAACAATTTAGGTGACAAACCTTTTTTGAGTGGATCTGCAATAATTGAGTTGTATCGATATTCTCAATCGACACAAGAAAACTTTAAACTCATTCTTTCACAATTACAAAATTAATGTGTATGTATTCTAACATAGATGAATTTTAGTTGTTCTTCAAATATAACTCAACAGACTTATTATCATAATAAATTTCCAGTAGTCTATCTATGCCACTGACTATTTATATTTCAGCGTTAAATTCTTTTAGCTATATTTCCTTATGTGATAGTAGGATACAATGTAACGACTTGATTTCTCAAGTCATGAGGGCACCTTCATCCCACCATAGGAGAACCACCCAAAAAACACACAACGCATGGATAGTAAACCAAAAGCAGAAGAAAGACATAATTAAGGGACATGGATAAGCGAAAGTCTAAACATGACAATAAATAAACCCCAAACCCTGATATCCAGTACAAGAGCCACTAAAAAAGTACAATTCTGATAGAAAATACATTATTTGTCGTAAAAGAAAATAATAGAAATAGATCATTAGTAAGGTAAAAAAGTAGCTCTTGAAACCAAGAGCGATCATCTACCTCAGCAACCAAATCGGGGCTTGAATAAAGAATCAACACATACCACTCATAGTCAGGTCTGCACCAAAAATATTTTAAAATGTTGTATGAGTTCTAAAACAATAGGTACCTGGTAGAAATCACAAGACAACCAGGTTATATAAGAAATAAAAGCAGCTAATAGAAAATAAAACAAATAAGTCACTGGAATCAAATAAGTCCATACATAGGAAACTATCTAATAGGATGAATATAGGTAAATCCAAGATAATTACCCATGATAGGAAAGCTTCAGGCAAACAAGTGGAAGAACATTCCTGAATTCATGCTTAGCTAATAAGAGATATAGTAAATAAAAGAGGTGGTATATCGGTGAACTCAAATAACAAAGATAGGAAGGAGGGATAACTAAAATATTTATGATAAAAAACATAGAAAGTAATCCTACAAGATCTAACCATGTAAACATGAGAGGAAACCCGCAAGATCTAGCCAATAAATATGAAAGGGATCCCACAAGATCTAACCAACAAGAAACAGTATCTCATAATCAAACTAGTAAGAAAATAACCTCAAAAATACTTCATACGAATGATAAATACAAACATGGATCAATGTAAAACCTCTTGTACCCCATCCTAAAGGAGAATAAAACCTCAAACAAAATTCAAAAACAAGATATGCAAAATCATATGATGCACTGATGAAAAAGTAAATCCATACGCCCCTACCCCAGTTCCGCAAGACAGTTAGATTGAACACATGGAAGGTCGTAACACATATATCTTACTCCCTCGAAAACCCTCCTACAATCGCTCGGAAGCCCATATTGGCATGGTTTATAAAAGGTTTCAATCTGCATACGAAATGCGTAAAATAACAACTACTTACTTAAACATAATAGTACTTAGATAACATAAATGGTACTCAGATAAGATAGACTATATTCGAAACTCTGATGGGTCAATATTATGTCAATGACCACACGCAGCCAAAACCAGGACTAAGTTCGAAATGGAATCAACCTCTAGCACATGGCAGTAGCCAAGCCTAGTAATAACTCAATATAGTGGTAACTCTTTACTTAGACTTTTTATCATCAAAATTGATGAAACATTTAAAAAATGATCATTTTTGGCTTATTAATACAAAACACAGGCTCATAAGGCCATGTAAAGTTTAAAAATCTTTAACGTTGGGATCTAGGCAAAAAATAGTTAAAAACTAGTTTTATGATGATAATATGCTAAACACAACAATATCACAATAGGTACCGTCAGCCCTACACAGACATGGATTTTATAGCAAGCATAACCAACCAACTCAAATATGTAAGACTCAAAGATATTTCCCATAAAACTCACTTTTTTATGTTCAAATCACTCAAGACCAGTCAGTGTCACAAGGAAACTATAATAATAATTGCATCCCAACTACTTAATTATGGAGCAAATTATTTATACCTAACAAATTTTCCTTCATCGTGACACCGACAAGGAGACTGCGATCGTGAAGGTCAACTTCTATGTAAGACCTCAATAGCGTGAGGTTGACCATGATTGCAAAGGGTGATTGGGATCAGGCATCACGATTGTATGAGTAGCACCACTATCGAGAAGAATAAAGTCAAAGAGAGGGGTCAAGAATATGTGACCGTGAGGCACGGGTCTGGATTTCACTAGGAGCATCGCAATTGCAAAGAACAAAGATAACGAGAAGAGTGAACAATCTGCAATCAAGAGGCACGGGTCACGATCACAAAGGTTACGGAAAAAGAGTTACACAATCCCATGAGATGGGTCCCAAACGCAAAGAAAAAATCATGCATCACTTGACAGTAAAATTTCATCTAACATAGAATTTCAAATAATGGTTTGTGATGCATTTGAAATATGATAAATGCAAAAAAAATGAAAATTTCATAGAAAAAACATTTGATTCAATGACACATGAAATTTAGATCTGAGATAATTTTGATGAAAGGTTGAATAATTTCATGTTATGACCTAATTTTGCGGATTATGATGGCACCTACCATTCAACCAGTAGGAGAACAACCCCGTAGTCCTTAGCTAAAATGGAGTACTATATCAAATGTGGAAGGGACAAGTGTAATAATCAGAAGATAAATAAATGTGGAAGTTTAAAAAATCAAAGTAAATGCCCAAAACCTGGTATCAGTGTCAAATGAACCATTAAGTATAGAAATAAGAAATAAAAAAAAGTCTAATACAACTATGTCTCATAAATACATGGAGATCAAATATGAAGGCTAAAGAAAAAGAGAAACAGGTAAAAGACGGATGCTAAGCTCACCTTGAATCTTTGATAGTAGATGGAATCTGAATGAACAGCTAGTTGTAATCATGATCGAGAAACTATACTCAAATCTGCACATGTGCAAGTGTAGTATGAGTACAAGTTGCCAAAGCAACCCGTACCCAGTATGCTTTGAGGGCCCACTAGGCACATAGAAATAGTAAAATAAGTAAATAACGAACTACAATGAAGGGGTCATATAAGCAAGTAGTACAAATAGACATGTATCACTAGCTAATCACATAAAAAATTCTCAAGAATTGAAGGAAGATGTACTCGGAATCCTTGCAACAATATATGTGAATAATAATGCAATAAATAGGATATAAAAGGAGATAGGAGTAAAACATGGACGGTATACCGGTAAACTCAAGTAAAGGATGAATGAATGAATAATAATCTAAGGCACAACTCTTAAATATGATGAGGTGTCGATTAACCGGAAATAACAGCTAAGCAGTATTAATTATAATATAGTAATGCAAATAAATGCTGACAAGTCCCCCAAAGAGAAGTGCAATGTACACAGAAATAGGCTCACCCATAGGCATCACCATACTACCAGGGGTACACTAAAGAAAACTAGTACGGAAAAGTAAATACAATCATATAAAGTAATCAGTCCTGCGTACACTCCTCCTATGGTTCCCATAGGCCAAGAAGGTAGAACCTATGAAAGGCTAACCTAAATATTCCCAGTATTTCACTCCTCTATCCTATATCCCCTTCATGTTAGAAGCAGCCCAGAGGCAAGTTCCATGGAGGTATGTCACCACATACGATTTCAAACATAATCATAACTTCACATCCCGAATCTCAAAATCTCAAGAGTCTCAACAGTATTGCATCTCATGTTGAATATTAGTAGTCTCATCAAGCCATACTTTGCAAATCAAGGCGTACAATGCCTCTATATCATAGTATCACCAATATTCTGAATATATCAGGTATCATCAAGTTTCCATAACTAGTAGTGCCATAAGTGTCAAAAAGTTGTATTCACTCATTTAATGACGGACTTAATTCCTAGCAACTATACTCACTAACAAATGGAGTCAGTCTCAACTCCCAGCATTTACTAGTCAAATGATTTTTCTCGGTGCTAGGGTGGAAAGCCTGGGTTAAAACAAGTGAAAATAGTATTATCAAGTGCTCGATACAATACTAAGTCTAAAATAGTTGAAAGGTCATTTACTTATATTATTATTAAATATTCCAATTCATCGACTTAAATCATCATTCCTCATAGTTAGTAAAATCAATCTCTAGCCTTTCCAGCTCAAAAAAATAGGTGGTGAGACTGACCCAGCTCCAATACAATCTCATCGGAGCCATAGGCACAACCTCTCATGTCATGAATTCACAGCAAATCAACAAGTATATATCAACATATGATCATTTAATAACAGTTTCTTATGCCCTGTACAGGTATCTCTAGCCAACTTCTAATTTAAAAGTACCCTCTAATTGGATGCCAATATATGTATAGCAATATAGGATGGACGAAGGAATGGTACAGGATCACTATATCCACCTAGCTACCCAACCTACAGAGGCTATTTACTATAGTTATTAAAGTTATAATTCCAGAGATAGACCCACGGAGCCTACCTGTCGTCCAACAATAAAGCGCTGTAAATTTATGAATCTTACTCCGACTGATGTCAAACAATCTCTGAATAATTTAAAACTTGCATCAATGTATTCTATATGTTAAGATAAGTCTAATGGTATATTTTATACTATGTTTTTAATCGGGCCTAAAACGGGCCTACGAGGCCCGTTCGCTGGAATGAAAAATAAATGTCACCATGGGGTTTTCAACATCCTTAGGAACCCATGCTCCAAAATTGACACAATTAAAGTAAGGGATGACCCTTGAACAACCCCTAGAAAATTAAGCATAAAAAGGGCTGAAGAATCAAATT